>JASANE010002306.1:0-20250 GCA_030248225.1 Trileptium ribeirensis | reverse complement strand
TATGTATTTACTTCGTTCAGTTACGTATTGCTAGGCAGAAATAAAAGCAAATTATTCTCGAAAAATTTGTGGATAGCAATTGAACAGCTGTTAACATTGCGTGAACTATAGTGAATAAATCGTGAATTTGTAGGCAACAGTTTACCGAAAAGTTTTCCTTTATTTCTGTTACTTACTGTCGCGATGCTTCAAGTAGGGCTTGTTCATAACAAAGGCATAAAGTTCATGGTTATACAAATGGATCACACGCCTTTTATCGACCTACGCAGACTATGTGCCTCAGTTCTCGGTGCCTGCCGTATTCCCTTTTAGCAAAAAGTTATAGTTATCGCGGTCAACGAAGACAACGTTCAGTACACTTCGTGTCAATTTCTCCTACAGCGATGAATCATTTTAGGATGTGATTCTTCATCCAAAGCACATAAAAGATGACTTTTTGCAATCGGCTTATAACCAAAAATCCAAATATATGTCGCCAAAAACAGGAACTAATGCAAATTGTTGCTATTTCTAGACAGTATCTCTGATTTTACGAGAATTTCCCTGTAAATGATAACGAAGAAGACGTTGTGCCAATAGAGAGCGACTCAGATGAAGAATTATGACAATGACATGTGAATGTTTCGGAGATAATACTAAATATAGTCGGAGATAGCAGTTTCTGGCTCTGGCGATTTCATGAGGCATGACTGAAGGCGAAATATAGTAACCCCAAACTGTCAATACGTGAAACTATACAGCACATAATCGTCATGGATCGTTATGTGCATATTACTCATTGCTGTCTTAAACAGCCTTGCTACATCATATATATATTGTATTTATGAGTAAAAAAAACTTAACTCAAAAGTAGAATTTTTGGAATTAGCATATTTTGTCTCTGAAGTATCGATACTTTAATTAGACTTCTACCATGTTGGCGGACACTACATTACTGTATATCAGACAAGTAAAACCTTGGTAGACGTTACCTTTCGTGTACCACCTTGCCATGCCTACGAAATTCATTGTTATTTCCACTATTAGTCGGCTTTACGCAATATCTGACAATTGCTTAGTATTTTCGTAGGTATAATTATCAGTTTTTAAGTAAAACGCATTTTGCACAGTATTTAATGATATGATGTATAATAATATAAGTTGGATTACTTCTTTTATGCAATTTATAACTGCTTTTCCAATACAGATTTTCAAACCTGGCTTTATTGTGATTTGGAATGCACAAATCAGTAACAACAGATTTTGTAAATATATACGAAGGTGTGGAATATTTCGTGCGTTTCTTCGCTTGTAAAATTAAAAACAATTGCTCTTATGTTCAAAAGCTGCGCGCTAACGGCGACATCTTTACTTTAAAATAGATAGGCGACACGTAGTTGTCTATGTTAAGGATAAAGTCACGGTATATTCCACTCATTCTTGAAATTTAGCTGCAGTGCCTACTAAAAAGTAACAATAAACAGGATACGTAACGCATTAATTTCTACTAATGTGTCTTCACGTACGTTCACGAACCTTTTCCCCAATGATGTTTTTAAAATAAATGCCGATTGCCACACATTTTGTAGTTTAGTTACTTGTTGATGGTAGGCAGACATAAATCTTAATTCACTTGGTTATGTTATATAAAGCTAATAATGTTAGTTCGTACTACACTAAATGTTTTCGTATAAATACACGATGCTTTTCTAATCTCCATATCGCCGCGCATTGTTAACCCGTACCACTTGCGGATTTGGCGTTTGGATTAATACGATAGACGGCATTGGTGATAAAGCTTCGTATATAAATGTAGCAATAACACGAAGATATGAAAGTTTATGAGCTGACTCTGAAATACTACAATGTGACGTTCATTATCTTGTCCTGTTGCTATATCTCTTTAGTACTTTGTTGTAGATATAAGTATTGACAAATAAGTTCAACATGACGTTTTGTGCTGTTTATTAATGTTATCTACATTCTAGAAGGATCTTTTCAAAGGATATAAATTTCATTATTTTGGCAAGTAAAGTCTGCAAAAGCCATTGTCGTTATGGTGTTGCACTGTTTTCTGCCTTGGTCAAAGAACTGAATAGCAATCGTGCATTTTAGGTTTAACAGTTTTCAATCGAAGATATTTTATCATTGCATTTCATACAACGTTATACAGTATTACCCAAATATGCTGGTGGTTTTCTTTTGTGAAGCTAAGATTTTATTTTTAAAATTGCATCAACATGTGCTGTAGTAGCTGACCAGAAAGAACCAAATTTAAGAATTAATCTGTCACTTTGAATGTGGATTGTTAGAAAATTGAACATTTCAGCTTCTTGGGTATTAGGCTATAATCTTCAACACTTTCATAAATATTGAACTGAAGCCCAAGTCAAAATTCTCGTTTTAATCATTTATATTCAAGGGTAGTCCTTTGGGTACCCAGTTACAGTAGTTGGGTACTGGGGGACACAATGCGCACATCTATCTTTGAATACTGCATAAGTAGAGCCCCGTGTATACACAAATATTAGTTTTCAGTGCAAAAATGCAAAAAATTAAATCGAGAATACAATAAAAATAGCAGGTAATTATAAATCTTTTAATTTTAGAACTTAGGAGCGAGCAAATTCATAAATAGAACCTAACGAACTCATGCACGATCTCTGTAAAATACAACTTTTATATTATGTTATATTCAAACTGAAGGTAACTCAACTGGCCACTGAATATCCGCAAAATAAAACATTTTGTCGACAGTCTAAAACATTGGAAACAATCTATGCAAATAGCTAACCAAATATTAAACTAGATTTAAAAATGGTTCGTGTGAGCTTAAACCTATCTCTCGTATCGGGTGCCACTTTTGAAGGTCGACAACGGATGGACCGTGAGACAAAAATACAAATAAATTATGTGTTTTCAGAACTGTTATGGGCAAACTATGATTTAATGACAAAAACGTTGCATATAAATTTATGTACGTGTGACGTGTCTATGAAAACTCAAAATACCATACATGCTCGAGGTCCGACGTCCCAAAGGGGGTAATCAAGTCCTCGAGGTGTGGTCTGCTTTCGGCGTCCCAGGGAGGGTCAGCCTGTCGTCCACCCTATGAACATGCATATATTCCTAAATTCGCGTTATTCTTTATGCACCTTAAAAAGGTCGGTAAATTTTGTCAATTAGGTAATATTTTTAGCAGTGTAAGTTTAATTCAATTTGAGTCAGATTTTCATTCTATCTGAATCGAAATTAACGCATCTGGCTTTGCCGTCCAACCGTAGCATTCGCTGTCGTGTTAGTTTTCTCACCATTTTGTAGGATTGGCTCCTGGAACGTAAGATGCTTTACAAGTATTTTAATTTGTTGCAAAAGTTAATAAAACCTCAATGAGCAAACAATGTTGCCACGCATGTTATATTACAACTATTTGTGTACCCACGCCTTCCACATCTGGTTTTCATCTTCCAGCTTTCCGAGCCGTGACAAAGTGTTGACGAGCTGAGCCTAGCTGGAAGCAGAAAGTTACAAATCGAGCCGAGCCGCGTAAAATTTTAGTCAGACGAGCCGAGTCGAGCTTTAAAAAATTCTCGATTTCACCACAACAGTACATAGGGCCTCGTATATCAAGTACTACAGTCTAAAAGTCATTGAGTCAAATTCGGCCTAAATGAAGCTAGGCCCAAAGTGCCTCACAATGAATCAAATTTGGGTTAACGATTTTGCAGTGTATTAATTGAGCCAACTGTTTGTTGTGGCAATAAACAGTAAAAGCAAAAACGTACAAGGATGACGATAATTGGAAATTAACATGACCGCTCGATTTTTGTCAAAGATAAATCATGTATCGAACGACCTAGACAATTCATGCACGAGGAAGCTTAACTTTCGATCTAATTGTCAGAAGTGTAGCTGAAACACTAAAGTTATTTTTTTAATATTCTCATCCCAAAATGTATCTAAGTAAAGCTGCGGTACTTAGGTAAGCGTAACGCATTTCTAAGCCGTGGTCATGGGCAGCGAATACGAGACGCCCATTTAACCTAAAACTTTTTTTAACCAAATAACGCTTTGCCGGCTTGCTTGTTTAAGGTTAAAAATGGCAATGGTTGCTATAGTCTTGGCACATGCCGCTCTCATGAATTTTTTTGCGCCATACTAGGGTTTTGTTGTCAAAATTGAAATATTTACATTTTTACCTCTAAATCTACTGTCGTGGGTACATTGTTGTCTCGAGTTTAAAGGCCAGATTCAGAGGATTAGCTAAAACTTTTTCTAACCAAATAACGCTTTGCCGGCTTGCTTGTTTAAGGTTAAAAATGGCAATGGTTGCTATAGTCTTGGCACATGCCGCTCTCATGAATTTTTTGCGCCATACCAGGGTTTTGTTGTCAAAATTGAAATATTTACATTTTTACCTCTAAATCTACTGTCGTGGGTACATTGTTGTCTCGAGTTTAAAGGCCGGATTCAGAGGGTCTACATGTTGTTTTTTCAGGATATAAACCGGGATTCTGTATTTTTTACGGCTTAGCTAAAATTTGGGTTTACAACGCTCTATTATGTAGTTATCACAGTCATCCCTAGCAAAATCCAAACTAATACACAGTAGTAATTCGGCATGGACCTGGTAATTACACGAGCGGAGAGATTGAAAAATGCGCTGTTGCTTTTCCTGTTTTTCTCGGAAAACCAAACCTACTTATGGATTTTCTACGGCTCGAAACTTCTTTTGCTTTGTGCACGAAGAAAGAACACGTCTATCTAATCATCAACTCGTGCATCTTTACGGCGAAACACACCCAACCGGTGGTAACCCATACATTTATATAATGGCACCTTTAACGTTTCTACTTACAAACTGTTCTTATCTTTATAGTTGCACAGCTCAGTCTAAACAAACCATTTGAGCTTTGGTGGCGTTTCGAAACATTTCCTTATCCATCGTGTGCATTTCAGCACGCGCTACTGTACGGTAGGCCGAACCAAACAGGTTTTAGCTCGATACCATCGCAACGTACAAGCATTATTTACATATTTGGGTGCCAAATTTACCGTCGCCGATACAGAAAATATGAGTAGAAGCTGTGACTTACGAGAACTACAAAATTTAGTGTCGCGTACCTCGAGTAGTATAGTGGGGTAAGGTACCCGGCTAAAGTGATGTATTACCCAATGCCCATTAGTGCTTACTACCTACGCGAAGTTGATGGTACAAAATAGAGACACCACTAACATCTAAAAAATATGTATGTAAGTGCCTGTTCTTATATAGCAATAAGTTAATCGAGGTCAAAAGTTGTTCTCGATAGCAGAGTCCAGCCAATCCTGGACTAATTTTTTGAACTGAGGCTAGTTTGAGTGTTAAAGTTGATGGTACAAAATAGAGACACCACTAACATATAAAAAAATATGTATGTAAGTGCCTGTTCTTATATAGCAATAAGTTAATCGAGGTCATAAGTTGTTCTCGACAGCGGAGCCGGTCGATCCTGAGCTAATTTTTTGAACTGAGGCTAGTTTGAGGGTGAAAGTTGATGGTACAAAATAGAGACACCACTAACATATAAAAAATATGTATATAAGTGCCTGTTCTTATATAGCAATAAGTTAATCGAGGTCAAAAGTTGTTCTCGATAGCAGAGTCCAGCCAATCCTGAGCTAATTTTTTGAACTGAGGCTAGTTTGAGGGTGAAAGTTGATGGTACAAAATAGAGACACCACTAACATATAAAAAATATGTATGTAAGTGCCTGTTCTTATATAGCAATAAGTTAATCGAGGTCATAAGTTGTTCACAACAGCGGAGCCCAGTCGATCCTGAGCTAATTTTATGAACTGAGGCTAGTTTGAGGGTTAAAGTTGATGGTACAAAATGGAGAAACCACTCATTACAGAAAATATGCATTTAAGTACTTGTTCTTATATAGCAGTAGGTTAATCGAGATCAAACGCTGTACTTGACAGCTAATTTTTTTAACTGAGGCGAGTTGGCGCTTTCATACTTTGAACCGAGCGGGGCGTCGTAAGAAGAGCCTGAGTTGGTCAGTCCCGGTGCAGTCCGTATGCTACAGCTCACTATCAATAATATCTGATGATTCACTATAGGTGTGTAAACACAGCAGCGTTGCTGAAATATCAAACAGGGTCGATAATTTAGTTTGATGCTGACAGAATAATGTATGCCTTCCTGCGGTCAGAGAAATTAAATGCCTATACCCTTAGTCAATTTAAGACTGAGGTGTTACTCATCTCAGAATATATATTGGCAAATCTGGCACTGATTTACAATACGGTGCACAACGTGGCATGCCAAGAAAATCGTTTAATATTTATAATGCACTCGCTTTTATAATTTTAAGCAGAACCTGAAAGCGGTGTCAAAATACTGCTCGAATTTGTCGAGGTTTGCTATTTTTTAACCATGTTTTATGGAAGGCTACAACAGTACGCTGAATTGTGTGTTAATCTTGTGGTTGCCAAAAATGTTTAGATCTGACGTAATTTTATCTCTTTGCACACATTTTAATTACCGAAAAAGCTCCAAACTTCAACTTGCAGATGTCGAGCACGAACATATTAATATGACTCGCTATAAATTTCTGTAACGCAAAACTGCATAGTTAAAATAGATTTTTAATAACTAATTCTTGGATTTCCTTGATAAAAATAATACCTATTCTTGTTGACAGTGATCGCTGAGTTGCATTTCAATGCATGGCGTAGCGTATTCCTGTTCAGTGTTTTACGAACAGTGGTATTAGGAAAATAAATAAGTATCAGATGTCTCTCAGCTTACAGCTGTATTCCACCTTGCTTTCTAGGTCACTGGTGAGATGAAACCCTGGATGTTATAATGAGTCTGCATCAAGGGGAACCGCTTACTTCCTATCCTGCGAAGTTCTTTATGCCCCCAAATAATAATTTTGCATTCCATTCAAGTGCTAAATCGAATGAGTCTAAGTTACGATCATTAGAAGCATGATAAGAGATTAGTTACCATATTATAATAAATTAGACTAAAATATGTACCAAAGTTCGTTAGCAAGATTTTGCTACAGAGGCTTTCCATAATTTGAAGTTTACTTTTCAGGCTTGTCCAGTCAAGCCTAGCCGAAGAATTTAGGTATATTTCAACCTCTACTATTGTTGCGAGTCTATTTTGCTTCACTGTGCATGGGTTTCTTCTGGAATTTGTTGTACATTTAAGAATTACTGAAACCAAAATCCACACATTTATATAGTCCTCAGACTTCGATGCGTGGTGTGCGTATTTATTGTGTATTCGGTGGGCGAATTATTTGAGTATTCTGTGTCTGAATTGACAAAACTATCGAAAATCGCACTAAACTGCAATGTTTTTGACTGCTTGCATATTGCAATACTAATGGTGTCATATTTCATTGCCCAAAGGATATATATCTGCACTGAAAATACAGCTGTCATATGAAATTATTAGGCAGAATTTCTTAATGGGTAGATTTATCATTGTCATTTGGTTATAATGGAATTAGAGCTCAGCTGCAACAATTAGAGCAGTAGCTTTAGAACTGTTCATGTTAAGAGGGGCGTCGCTATGGTTAGTGTAGAGATCACACAAAAATAATTACCAGTTTATCGTTACTATTAGCGTGTTAGAATAACATTAGAAATTACCAAACTGTTCAAGCCTTGGTCATAGTTATTAGCACGTTTGTTCCACATGCGGAAGGACCCATGTTCGATTCCTGGGGGACCCATTATTTAGCTTAAGCGGGATTTAATAAAAATATTAATAGCTTATATTTTGTGAACCTAAATTTGATCTCCGTACAATGTATATGAAGAATAAACAACCCAAACAGTACCTGCTCCGCAGCTCGCCGCGGGGGTTGTGTAGATTTCACACAAAAATAATAACTACCAGTGAAGCGTTATTATTCGCTAGTTAGAATAACATCATAAAATACTAACCACTTTAAACGGGTCCATGGTGTAGTAGGTAGCACATCTGCTGTGCATGCGCAAAGCACGGTGTTCAAATCCTAAGGAACTCATCCTTTAGCTCGTGTGGTTTACCATAGATAATAACAGCTTATACGTGGTTTTGAGATTCATGCCCCCGCAGTTTATAGTCGCAAAAATCTTGCAACTTGCAACTGTCAGATCGATCTATTGGGTCTATCCTCGTAATGTGTGGGTGCCCCAATTGTTATAACTATGTAATGACGCCGCTGCTCATTAGTCAGAACAATTTTACTATTCGAATCCTAAAATGGTGACATTGTCCGCTGGTCAAAGATATATTAATAATCATATAGTCAGCGTATAGATTTCAAAAGAAAACTGTTTCGTTTATTTAAACAATCACCTCCAGGCTAACATTTAATTTCTTAAAATGGTGACATTGTCCGCTGGTCAAAGATATATTAATAATCATATAGTCAGCGTATAGATTTCAAAAGAAAACTGTTTCGTTTATTTAAACAATCACCTCCAGGCTAACATTTAATTTCTTAAAATGGTAACATTGTCCGCTGGTCAAAGATATATTAATAATCATATAGTCAGCGTATAGATTTCAAAAGAAAACTGTTTCGTTTATTTAAACAATCACCTCCAGGCTAACATTTAATTTCTTAAAATGGTGACATTGTCCGCTGGTCAAAGATATATTAATAATCATATAGTCAGCGTATAGATTTCAAAAGAAAACTGTTTCGTTTATTTACACAATCACCTCCAGGCTAACATTTAATTTCTTAAAATGATGACATTGTCCGCTGGTCAAAGATATATTAATAATCATATAGTCAGCGTATAGATTTCAAAAGAAAACTGTTTCGTTTATTTAAACAATCACCTCCAGGCTAACATTTAATTTCTTAAAATGGTGACATTGTCCGCTGGTCAAAGATATATTAATAATCATATAGTCAGTGTATAGATTTCAAAAGAAAACTGTTTCGTTTATTTAAACAATCACATCCAGGCTAACATTTAATTTCTTAAAATGGTGACATTGTCCGCTGGTCAAACATATATTAATAATCATATAGTCAGTGTATAGATTTCAAAAGAAAACTGTTTCGTTTATTTAAACAATCACCTCCAGGCTAACACTAAATTATGTCCATGTAACGCATAACGTTACTTAGACCCAAGCTGTTGGGGTTCCCGACGAATCAACACGATTATCGCCACTACGTTTCAAATGAGACAGCAATTAAAACGAATCTGCCTTTTATGTTAGCAGCTGCTTACTAGTTTGTTGATTGGCGGATTTAGAAATTTGTGAAAAGGGCGGTTTTGCTCTGATTTGTCGACAGGAAGGCGGTTCTTTTACTGAAAATTTTCGGCTACTATTTAGGTTTTTATTTTTAATTTTGTTTAGCATATTTCACATTTGTGCCCTATGTCTGTCATCTGGCAAGGAGGGGGCGCCCAGTGTTCTATCCGCCAGTGCTTAAAGCAGATTACGTGCTTGAACTTGTTTCCAGAAAAGACGCACTGAAATTTCTTGAAATCCTTGACATACACATCCTAGTAATCTAGGAATCTAACCACTACCACCACCTATGAAGACGTGATGTTAAAAACTCTGAGTTTTGAAAATAAATTGGCCCCTTCAATCAAAAATCCTAGTTACGCCTACGAAAGGCTTTAGGTAGCAACGAATAGCAACGACTGCCCGGTCCGACTGAATATTAGCATAAACCTATTCTCGCCATAACTTTTTCGGTTTTAGACTGTCGTAAATGAAAGCGGCAGGTGTGCAAACATAGTTTTAGCAGCAGGTTAATTCATAGCGATTGCGTATCGACAAGCAGTCTCTAAAAAATAATATAAAAATAATATTCACATGCAGCACGGCCTCTGAAAAGAATGAATAATCGATCAACAAGCGTTTTAATCTGCAATAAAATATGGAATAAAAATGAATTTCACACCTAAAACAGCATTTGGCTCCATTGCTAAAGCCGGCTGCGATTTGATTCAAATTCACGCTCCGACAACAAAAAACTGGCAGCACCAGTATTCGTTAAGTAGCATCGAATGAAAATGCCAGAATAAAGTTCGATTTCCATCCAGAGATGACTGTTGTAATATTTATATTTATTTTATATATTCATGAATTATTCCTTATGTAAAGATGAAAAGATTAGTTGAGAATTTTCATTTTGGCGAATAATATTGTATTATTATTAAAGTGTTATGACTATATTAAGCTATTCATGATCACAAATGTTTTAATAGGAATCAGGAATCATATAAATAATGCTTAAATTGAAAGTTTGTGCTGACGGCTTCACGGATTATTTAGATTGGCTACGTTTTTTTGGATTCTATCTATATTTCTATATCTATTCATAATTATTTTATATATTAGAAACACCAAGTATGTTTGCGCTTTTTATAATTTTATTATTTTTCGCTGTTTGCACTGTTATTATGTTATTTTGGTATATGGAATTAAAAAAAATTAATATTAATTAGTTTAATTCTATAGCAGCGTTGGGCATCGGAAAAACACCAACGGAAAAAATGGTTTTTTTGTGTTTTTCCTTACCCCCCTCCCCGAAAAAATGAAAAAACAACTATTTCACGATTTTGGAGTGGAAAATAGTTGGAAAACCATTATACAACAAAATATTACGGCCGTGAGCATTATTTACACCCGTTTAAACAGCCTTTACATTTCATGCGTATGATTTTATGGTAGAAACGGTATTACTATATCTTCCAAGCATCGACTAAATTTATAAACTTAGTATAAGCATAGCTTGCTGCCTCGACCGTATCAAAAATTTTGCCCGATGATAAATTTTTAATTAAATAGGCGCGGTACTGAATAGAGCAATGGGATTTGTGTTGAACATATAAAAGCAGTAAACTAGGCAGACACAGACCAGGCACACGTGACGACAGCAACATATGGGACGGGGGTTGGTTACCCATAGAGTCAGCCCCCTCCTAAAAATAAATATTATCTAATCTACTGTTATAAGACCTCAATAACCAACCAGAAGCTTTATATTTGTCCAATTACGGTGAATTGGCATTTAACAAAAGAATTCCAACGCAAGTCCTGTCTTTACCGGCACGACCTTTGTATCAATATTGAATAGATGAAGACGTGACAGATGCTTTGCAGTATATATAATATACCATCAGCGTTTTAACATGTTATCGCGCAAATACAAAGTTGGAAAATATGAGCTTGCGGATGCCTATGAAGTTCTTTCACAATTAATTCGGACCAAATAATTATATGTATTCCTCCTATCAATATAGCCAACGTGTGGTTTTCACATATCCCTACCCCTTGGAAAGATTCAAGCGCCGCTGCACTGTGCAGTTGCAAACTCTATGTCACAACATTGCAGTTTTAGACTTTTTCAGTAACTAAAGCATGAATAATCAACAACGGATTCAATCTAGTATAAAACTGTATTTCCTGCTATTGAACAGTAAAGCTTTCACTTTTTTCCGTTTTTCCATAGTTTTCCGGAAAACGGTTTTTTCCGCTTCGATTTTTTTCCGAAAAAACCAACTCTGTTCTATACAATATCTATCTTTAAATGTGGTATTCTTTCGTGCCAAAAATAATTTCAGACGTGATAGGCGTTAATTCAGGTCTGCACTCAAATTCGTAATGTAAGTGCAGTAGGTCTTGTAGCTATACTTTACTATAAGGCACTATGAACTTGGGTCACGTAGGAACTTGCTAGACCGACGCCTCGACAAAATTACTGTTGTTACCCATATCCATGTTTGTAATAGGTTTTGAGGTTATGTCGCTAGAATTGAACTCAAAATTGAAAAATGCAATCTTTGCAGAAATACATGGCAACGGGATGAAGTTAGTTGCAGTCATGAGGCCAAATGGACTGTAAAAGTAAAACTGGCATTAAATATCCCCAACTGGATGAAACTCAAATAAGTAACACCAAATTTGACCAAACTTTAACAACGCGAATTGCAATGCAAACACGAGCCATTGAATGTATTGATATCGCCAATATTAGTATGTTACGTACACGTATTGCGGTTGAGACGGTCTTCGAAAATTGATCATGATATTTTTTTTTAAAAATGTAAACATCTAATTTACAAGATTTGACTCAAAAACGGGTTTTTGACAAAACTTTCACCCAGTTAGTTTCATTTTTTCCTAATATCAAAATAATGTTTTCATAGCGAGAACCTTCCTTTTAGAAATTACAATATCCGGCTTATAGTGCAACTTTTATCATCTTGACTGAACACTTCAATCCTGTCGCATAGTGCCTTTAAAGTTGTTGAAAATAAAAATATATTTCAATAACTACACAACGTATTAATTCATGGTATACTAACTATTGTATAAGTTTTCTATAGCTTAGAAAATGACAATAAATAGTGAGCTGTCGCTTTACTAGAAACCATAATGTTTTGGTGTATTGTAATATTTCAGCATGTGATAACTATGTTGTAAGCTAGCATGTTTAAGGGCACATAGCTCGGTATAAACAGCAACGTTACGTGTAACTTTTATAAATATAAATGGAAAAACTTCTATACTGGCTCACTCTGAATACAATGCTTGAGGTTATGCATTCACAATACATATTTACTTGCAATGTGCACCTGGAGTAGAAAATGTTCCAAAGCTCCAATTAAAAAAAATCCAAATTTACGCACCTCCCGGAAATATGCCAAGCTAGTCAATCATTATTGTATATGTAGAAATATGTCTGGCGCAAATTCCTCTAGAAATCTGTCACGTCGGTCAGTGTGTATATATGTATATATAGAGGAATATATTTGTGGTCGGACATGTGTGTCGAACCCCAAAAATCCCCCAAGTTGGTCAAATTATGTTTATCAGCATGCACTTACCTTACAATGACAGTAAAATGGTTCCTTGTTCTCTCCACTCAGATTTTTTCGATTGTACCTTGCCTCGCCCCCTTCCACCGAGTTCCAGATATTTTTCGATTGTGCAGCGTTATAGATCTTATCGCGTTTCCGTCTTTAGCCGCAGTAACCCTTTCGTGCCGGAACTATTTTATTTATCTGTGCAATATTTGATAATCTCAAGTGTCGGTTCGATAGCGTGCGAATAGTTCGAGGCGTTCCTCCATATGATAATCATAAAAAGAGTAAACCCAATTTCGAAACCACTTGGGCATACAGATTTTCCGTCCATTTTACCACAGCTGTTTTGTCCACAAGTCTGCCTCTTTGAGCAAAATTGCATTTTCACAACATCTCTTGTTGTTTAGAAAATTACATTTTTTCTTGTCATACGATATATAGTGTTTTAAGAAACACATATTAACCACTACACCGTAACCAGAGCTAAATGTTGGAAAACGGTAATTGACGACTAACAATAGGCCGACTGCCAACGGCTGGCCAGCGGTCAATGGACGGATGACTGTCAAGAAGCTTCTATTTTCACGATACTAATTCATGTTTGGTTAACGCAAGTATAGCCAATGGCGCAAATCTGTCCTAAACATTGGGGGGCCCAAGGTACCCATATTTGGTATACATAAAACATTATATGTTTAAATTTTTGTTAAATGTATCAACTCCAGTATTTACCTTCTGTTCAGTTCCCGAAAGTATTTCGCCGGATCTCTGTCTTCGACGCAAATTCCAGAGTAACGGCATCAATGTCAAGTGAGTCCAACCGTTCCTGATGGCAGTGGCAGACAGCAGCGTTACTGAGCCGCCTCTGGGACATTGTTGACCTAAGCCATGTGAACAGCCTGCGAAGCGAACTGAAAGACCGTTCAGCTTCACACGACGATGCTGGCAATACAACACAAAGACGAATAAGCTCCTCGACAGCGCTGAGCATTTTGCGAGCCTCCGGTGACAGCATTCGAAACACGTCGATGGCCTCTTTCAGATTTTGGTAATGATGTTGACCGCGGAATAGGCGCAGTTGGACCTGCAGTTGGTTTGATAACTCAGGATAGGCAGAAGTAGCGTCATTGACTTCGCCGCTCAGTAGAGCTGACTCCAGTTGGCCATAGATGCTCAAATCGGCCTGGTCGAACCGCTCAATAAGCTGGGAGGTCGCAGTGTCTACCACTTTGTAGAACTCCTGTCGGTAGTAGTCTTCAGCTGTTTGGTGGCAATGAGCAGCCGAGGAACCAGCGTAACGAGGATTTGCCTGTCGCTGCCTCGGCAAAGTTATAGGACACAAATCTAACTCTTCGCATTTTGCCTGTGCTTCCGAAAATAGCCTGTGAAACACAGTCTCATTTCTCTGGGATCTGAGATCTTGAATGACCATGTGTACAGCTGTGCTCATGCCTGAGACAGTCTGAGTAGAACCTTGAACAGCAACGTTTATACATTCAAGCGGCTCAATGACAAACATTGCAATCTTCAGGCCCATCGATGTAAATGTCACTATATATCATTGATTGTATAGCTAATGATAACGCTTCTCTAAAACAACAAAGAATAAAAATTACATTTTAGAAACAATAATTTTGCGATTTGAGATTTGGTCCAGTAGATACGTGAAATTTTTGCTGTCGGCACAGCGAATTATTGGGGGGGGGCCCGGGCCCCCCCCCCAGGATTTGCGCCTATGAGTATAGCATTTGTTCGAAAATTTGCTCGATTTGCATATGAAGGTTTTGCACATCCCACAAAATATTATCTAAACTGTCGAATAGTTGTGCCTAGCCAGACTATTGCTAGACTGTACGATATATATTTAATATTATGCAACGGTCGGCTTTGAGACCTATCATTGAGCATTCATGCACATTAAATAACATTATATTCTTAAACATAACTGCATATTAGGACGATGCAAAATCTTTGGATGATGGTTAATTGCAACTACATCAAAAGGTTTTGCTAGTTTGGTTTAGTTCGAATTAGAATTGATGTTTTTATAACTCGCCTTTTTGCCATTAGGAGTTTCAAAAGCGAGTGGTTTTCATGGTTGAACAAGTAAGTTAATGTTTTCATGTATAGCTCATTTCTTCGTAGTGACGTTGATAATACAAATCTATCAGCCTGGTCCCGTGTACGCAAAACTTCTGCCATGTGGAGTCACAAGGTGTTATATTCGTTCATACGCGCAACGGGAGAGACAATGAACATATCTGACAGATATAGCGGATGTTTAGCGTCTAGAATAAAATAAATTAGCTTGAAGCAAATACTTGTTGCATTAGCAACGAAAGCGGATTACCAATTTATTATAGATGTTACATGATATCGGTCTCGCGTTCCAGTTACCAGTCTGGTAGCAGAATTAATTACTCAATGTAATAGTTCCAACCTTCCGTCAGATAACCCGTAATAAAAATTGCTACAATCAATACAGCACAGTATAAAGGAACATACAACCACAGCGTACAGTCAGGAATGGAAGGTGGGTCGGTGACTCATGTGTTGCGGGACGTATGGGTCTCCTTTTTCAGTGGATCACCGCGGGTCATGGGTCACATTGCCATAGGTTCACTCAAATGGAATAAATTTTCAGCTTGTTGTTCGTCTCGTAGACATGATGAAAACGCACTAACGCATAAGCAATGTGTTGTGACCTTAGTGTTTGTTCTCACTTTTGCTATATAAATAATAGTAAAATAATAAACAGAATTTAGCTAAGTGGAATACAACTTGTGTTAAACTTGGAAGTGTTAATAATGACGAGTTGTAAATGTTTTAGTATTTTGCCTATAATTTAAGAATAGTAACATTTTCCTATAATGTAAAGAAATTGTCGCTGATTCGGCATTCGGGATTTTAGCTTACTTGTAGCTGCTGTTTTGCGGCCAAAAATTAAATTTTGTACATTTCGTCACATTAATATTCATGAGTTTGACACAATATGTTAGTTTTGTGGATTTCGCCATGATAAATCATATTTTGACACATATTTCGAATCTTTTGTGGACACGGCAGATGTATATCCACAACTTTGCGTAAAATTTTGTTAAACTTAGTTCATGTGTTATACAGTGGTAAACCTGCTGCCGTTAACGACGGAAATTCCCAGCGGGATCATTTTCGGCCGGCTGGCTAATGTATATAATATCCCAAGGATATCAGTTTAGTATTAATACTGCAGCAAATTACAAGGCACCCCAGTTATTCTGAAGTTGTTGGGAAGGTATCAACTAGCTCGTTATTATATAGGCTAAGGTAAATTTCCGAATGACCAATATGTTGATCATCAGATACAATAAGGGACTCACGCGTTGCTAGCGTATATGTTAAAGATGCCTATCGAAGTTTCGTTGAAGTTGCCCGTAACAACGTAGTAAACGCTTGAATAAAACAGCTCGCACTTAGGATGTGTAAACATATAAATTATGCGTCGTACCACCACGGGTTCAAAAGTCAAAAACCTAAAGTACCAGTGCCGTTAGCCTAGTTAAGCCCGCAAGATGCGTACAGCAATGGCGTAGGGAAATATATATCAAGCGAGTATGGCTCTACTTATGTCAAAATGTCTAGGCCTGCCGAAGTCTAGCGACGGTGTCAGCCACGTCAGAGCGACACGGCGGCCTATTCTAAGCGACCAAGTTCGCCAGCTCAAAGCGACAATGCCTGCCAGTGATTAGCGACAATGCCTGCCTATGCCTCAACGCAGAATCAACCATAGCGGAATGCGCCGATTTACAAGCGCTGTGGTAATTCCACCAGTAGTTTAAGTGAAACTATAGCGGCCCGCCGCCGAAACCAGCGTACCAAAAACTCAGTGCAATTACAAGCTTAGAAACGTAGATGCCTTCTAAACAACAAGAACGCCGCTTCTAAAATTTACTGAAACTACTTACTGATGCATCGTTTAAGTTATAAAGAACCCCCCATGTGAAAGTTTTGTCCACCCTCAGTGTTTCTGCCACCATCAAATATATGGTGTCTTTGACACCATGGTGTTTCTGATGGTATTGTCAGATAGTATACATAACCAGTGTACTGTCGGTAACAGTATGGTGTAGGCTACACCATAAATTTTATATGGTGTTAGCTACACCATGCTGTTATTTACAAGCAATATATAATGGGCTTATGTATGGTTTCCTTGACACCGTCAGTAAAAAACAATAGGTAGATTAAGACACTATTGCTACGTCAATGGTGTCTCATAAACCATATTTTGCATTACATAGTGTGGGCATATACCACTGGATGGTGTGGTCTAAACAATAGTGGGACAAAACTTTCACATTGGGCGTCCTTTATAACGTAAACGCCGCATGAACTCAAACTAGAAAATATGAACGTATTTATATGTGCCACAACCAGGCTAAAGTCAAAACAACAACCGACCATTGTCTTGTAAAATATCAATATCACTTTAATATTCCTTCGGCAATAGTCATAATATTTGCACACATCGCCTACTCTTAGCCTTTAAAATATTAATTGAAAATGTTCCGCAACGTCAAAACAATATTTGTAGCAGCTCGCTAGAACAGCGGCTGAGCTGTTACATAAAGACTTTGCATTACAGCTGTAAGGCGGAATGCATTAATACGAATTTATATAGTTGATATCGCATATATATCGCGGTGCAAGATGAAATGCGCGTCAACAAATCCATATCTCGTCTGAATGATTTTCCAAATTGAGAGACTGGTCATACCGGTATTATCAAAATTTATACTATAATAAAATATACGTAAATCGATAATAGTTTTGATAACACGATAAACTTTTTCATATATATTTCTAAAATTCCTGCAGTCAAAATCAGATAATTACATATTTGAAAATTCTTACGTCAAGGTTAAGTCGGTCTTATAACGTCGTTTGATGGTGGATTTCCAATATATTATATTGTATATTCACAAGATATATTCGTGCGTCTGCTCAACATGAACAGCGTAACAACAGCTTTTATGAAAACTGAAAATATTAAAATTTTATGCAGACAGTTTATGATGAAGCAACGATTGAAGATGTGCGATTAAGTACATATTTTCGATGGTTTCACAAATTCCCAAGTGTGTGGCCTTGTGGCTCAAAGCTGTATATTTATGCACTTATATGAAAGTCTGATTAAAGTTTTGTGGAATTTTTGGCATAACATATAATATTCGTTCGTGACTGAGATGTGACGATAACGGTTTTATTTTTGACTTTGATGATTAACAGAGTGCATGAGAACTGATGTGTGAGATTAAAAATTGCTGCCAAAATGTGGGAACGGCGATGGTGGACCCACCGTACTGCGCTGAAATTGTTATGGTCACCGCGCACCGAAACTTTCATCCATATTTTTCAGCTTTATTGAGTTTATCAACAACCTACTGAGCGATACCTTACTTGCAACGCTGACTCTTCGAAACTGAACAAAAATCATTTTGCTATTTTGGCCTGGCATTACCTTCATTTCTTCACATTTCCATGCTCCTACTGATAAACAAGATGAAGAATTTGTTCACATTGATTTCATTTAGTTGTGGGATATAACACAAACATATTTGTGGCTGCAGCGTTTGGCTTCAATGTCTAGAACACTTTACCGGTAAATGGGAAAATATGTCCTGCTTAGCGATACATTGGAAAATATGTCCTAACTGAGCACAAAATACTAAACTCAACCTAAACCTAAAAGTCAAGGCGCTACTGATCGATCGATATACTCCGTTGAATTGACAATTGATTAATGCAAAAATATAACGGCGTTATAAGGACGGATACAGCACGGTTTAAAAGCGGGGCTTTCGAACCAAATTATAAAATCAACACAAGTTGGGACGCTTGAGAAGAAAAGGTATAAATTGCGGCAGGAACATGTCAGTTTATAGTCAAAACTACAGCAACAACAACAAATTTTATTAAGAATATATGCCAGTAGTTGAGAGATCAGCGTAACGGGTGTTACACTGGCGTTAAAGCGAGCCCGAAACTGAGGCAATGGCTTACTAATCCTCGTTACTGGTAACAAGAAACAATATGCATTAGCAATTTATAAAACAAGAATATTAATTACAAAAAGTTTATATTCTTAATAAAGTTTAAACAGTAAGGGAGCAAAATCTCCACTTACATCTGAGTCATAAATTTTAAGGGATTTTTCAAACCTTGAGTTTTTAAGAACATTTCTAATTTTTTTTTAAATTTGAAGCTTTGGCGAAGACGTCTGCAGGCAGTTTGTTCCACTGGTTTATAATATGTGATGGAAATTTGTGGTCCAAAACTGTGGTTTGAGCCCTTTTTCCTAACGTTGGCTTATGACCGCTGGTTATTGTAATAGTATTATATTCAAAGAATCATGAGGCGATGCTTAGTTAGGCGGCGTTTTTCAAGCGGATCCAGAACTAAATGGCGCAGCCTATCGTTGTAGCATACCGTTTCTTAACCAACTCTAGTAATAATTCTGCGAGAGTAGTATCGTTGCACTTTCTCAATAATATCGATTTCAGTGAGAAAAACAAGAATTAGGTATCGTGCATTATTATGGATCCGTGCACTTAACATAATGGGGATTTTAACTCCCGCAGTGGTTGTGCCCTGGTATTGCAAAGCTTTAAGATCGAGATAAACCTTATCGATTTGTGGTATGTTTTCTTTGCACGACTGTCGTTAGACGGACAGAAATGTATTTATATAGTTTTGACGGATAACATTTTTAAGAATCAGCATTATTTCAAAGTTCACATCAAAACTACAGACATTCACCGCGCACCAATAACGTACTATTTCCACTATTTTTGTTTAAAGATCGTAAAATTCAACTAATATATATTATAAAGTGGATTATTAGGTCGTAATATATCTGAAAGGCAGCGTATCAATCGCTAAACGAGCGGGGAATATTTGAAAAGATCATAATACATGCAATCATGACGAGAGTCTTTATAAAACATCATTTTTCTTCTACTAATAATAGTCCGGCGATCTGTTCATAAAATCACTTTAAATATCGCCGTCATTGGCTTTGACTTGCATTCATGCGCATATTTTTTTAATGTTTTCTTTTTTGCGAATCTAAAACTAACTATATCCGATTTGCAGCCGCCATTCAGAGACTCAAAATTTTAACTTTTTACAAAAATGCAAATTTATCGCTAGTCCAAATGGCCGAAATTTGCATTTTCTAACGTATATATATATAATCAGAAATTGTTAACTTACATATAATTTCACTATATTAACGATCACAGAGCAATTGGAAGTATCTGAAAATAACTTCTCGAGATGTGGAATTACTTCTTTCGTTCGCTCAATTTACAAGATACACCTTCACAATCAAAAATTTAAAGGACCAACTATTCGTAATTTTGCAAGGAAAACATTTCTTAATTTATCCAA
>JASANE010002304.1:0-18411 GCA_030248225.1 Trileptium ribeirensis | reverse complement strand
TATTGCTATATAGTAATTAGTTTATTAGTTTTGGTTTTGTTTTTGGTGTGGGGGTTAAGATTTAATAAAATAGGAGATGTTTGCAAAATGTAAAAAAAGTTGGAGAAAAATGCGAATTTTGGAAAGTAGAAATTTATGGAAAATAAAGAAGGGGGAAAGGGATGGGGTAGATATATGAATAGGGGTGGTAAATAAAAAAGGATATTAAAATTTAGGGGATGGGAATTGTGTTTTGAGGGAATGGGGGATGTATGAAAAATGAAGAAAAAGGGAAGAAAAAGGATATTTTTGGAAAAGGTAAATTTATAGGAAATAAGAAGAAAGGGAAGGAGGGGATTTAATATGTGAATAGGGGTAGTGATGGAAAAAAAATAGGAAAATTTTAGGGAGATTGGTGGAGGTTTGGGTGAGAGGGAGGGGTTTGAATTTTGGTTGAAAAAGTAGGAAAAAGGAGAAAAATGAATTTTGGGTAGAATTTTGGATTTAGAAAGAGAGGGTGGGTGAATAGAGAATATGGGTTGGGAAATAGGGTGTTTAAAATGAATGAATAGGTTTTAGGAGGTTTTAAGTATAAAATTTAGGTTTTGGGGAATTTATGGTAGGGGTGAATTTTGGTGATTATATGGGTTTTATTATATTTTATATATTTATAAATAAATTACATAGCTAGTTTATATATAACATAGTAGAATATATATAGTTTACGTACATATTACGCTCATATGCCATGCCGAGGGCGACAGGGGATACCAGGGCGGCGTGGGGGCGGCCTTTAGTGAAAAGAAAAAGAAAAATTTGGTGGTGAAAAAGGCACCAGCCCCAACAAGGTGAGTTATATTTAGACTTTAGCACTTATACACTGATATTCCATGCCGAGGACGACAGGGAGTGCTAAGACGGGAGTGGAGACCGGCCCCAGTGTTGTAAATAGAAATTGAAAAATTTTAGGTGTGAAAAAGGCAGCAGCCCCAACAAGTACATGACCAAAAACCCGTATGAACGTAGTCGTGCGTGTTACAGTTGTGGCGGGCATGAATACATTATATGAATTGCGTATTAAACCAAAGCCGAGAAAACTCGCATGATTCTATCCAAAAGACAGCTATTGGGCAGACAATAACCACCAGACCATCGGAATTCAATAAAAGTTAACTCTAAGCATGTATTTTTAGCAACGGCATCGCCAACTGGCGCAATAGGAGTTTCTGACTTGCTTTGAAAAGAAAAAATCAAAATAGAACCCTGCACGCTCTCAGACACCATGTAATAACCAGCTAGCTCTTCATCCGCTAATACAAAATTCGTGACCTCTCATCACTTCAATATTGAAAACATAAAAACAACGCAACTAGTGCGAACCCGCCAGTCGATATATTAATACCGACAATGACTTGTCGAAAACTAGCTATCTCTCGTCTCCTCATCACTTAACATCATAATCAATGATTGAACACAATCCACACTACAAACTATCAAAAACTTCTAAAAACTCACATCACAAATACCGATTTTAAACTACCACACTCAACACGAACTATCTCAATACTACTCAAAAAAGTAAGGAGAAGAAGTAGGAGTGGAAAGGGGAATTTTATATATTTTAATATTTAGGGTGAGGGGAAAAATATATAGAGTTTTGGAGGGTTTTGGCTAGGTATTGGGAGAGGGAGAGTAGTTTGAATTTTAATTAAAAAATGGGAAATAGGAGAAAAATGGATTTTGGGTAGAATTTTGGTTTTGGGTAGAAGAAAAGGGTGGGTGAGGTATTATAGGAAAAAGCTGTTAATGTACCACCATACTGAAAGCTTTTATTATATCCAGATCTGTCTTGGCTGTTATTGCGACGGTGGGGGCTTTGCTTGGAGCCGTCCACTGTATTCTGCAGCAGGTCCAAGACTTTGATTTTCATCTCTTGGTGCGATGCGTCCAAAGGTGTTGGTTGAGAGTCGGTAGAATGCCCTTTTCGAGCACATTCGCCGGGTGCAGATCAGTAACATCTATTTATAGTTTTTGCATCAGTCGATTCGATCGGTTTCCCCGTTTTGTGGGAGAAAACGAAAGACGACTTTTTGCATAAGTATGATCTGGAACGATTTTAGCGATATACTGAACACCTCGCATATGTACATGATTATTTTGGTGCCAATGTGCTTTACATGGAAAATCCTTAGGTCATGTGGTCCTTCCGATCTGGTGCTTTTCTATTCTTTTACTGAAAGGTGAGGATGTCATCTCCGTCAAGGCAATGTATCACTTTTTCGGTTTCTACAGTTATATATATTGACCTTCACGTCTAAGTATTGCGCAAAACTATGGTAAAACTTATATTGTTCCATAATAGAAATGTAGTATGCCACATTCAGATTGATATTCCTGATAAAATATTTACGATACAATCGGTCAGCCGACATTTTCAAAAATAAGTGATTTTTAGTTGATCACTAACTCGAGGTATATATAATAGTGTTGTACCGGGGATGGGGCTAAGCTTGCCCCGGCCGGGGCTCGCCGAAAAATACTCTGCGCTCGATTTTGCAGCGTATATAGAGCATATATATATACCACATATACATACATGCCGACAGGGGGGGCGGGAGGGAGTACAATCCCTTGGGAATCCGGCCCCCCTCGGAGTGAGGTGAACTCATAGGCGAAAATTTGATGCCGGCGACCAAAAAAAAGGTTCTCCCTTGAATCCACAGAAAAATTTCGCCGGCTACCGGGGGTTTCCCTCTCTCGCGGAGGTTCTACCCCACTGGCATGTATGCATCGTCGGCATGTATACAAATATAACAATAACCAAATCATTGTTTAATTACTATTTCAAGCTTATCACGTAAAAATAGATTAAATCAATTATAATGACACTCAACACAAATCTTTTTAACATTTTAGTTTATTATTTTAATAAACGGTACGTTGTGAGCTAAAGTTCACACCTTCAGGAAGGTGATGTGGAGTTTTCACTGTCCTAGTTAGTACGTAGTAAGCATTATATCTTCGGCTAAATCTCAAGGTTGTTTATCTGTTCTACTAATTTGGTACCAAAACTACTTTTCTGAAACAGTAGCCCCGACTCCTAAATTTAACCTTTACCGCAGCCGGGTCTTCGACGTTGCCCGGCTCGGGGCTAAATTTGTTGCCGCGGGGCCGGGGTAACCCCGGTACGGTACATGCCTAATATATATGCCATAAGATTTATTTTTCCCGATTTTAGGTTAAAGGCCTTTTCACCAAGCGCATACTAAACTTTATACATCGAGTCATTCTAGATCCAATTCTAGTCACTGGCCACATCTCTCGCCGATTTGTTATAAATATCCCACAAAATTAGATTTAGCCAGTACGTACTGAAGGTTGCTGATTCCAGCTGTCGCGTACGAAGGTTTCGGGAAGTGAAAATTCGAAATCCAGCATCCTTTCAACCAGGTGACAGTGTAGACGCGTGCTAAAGAAATACTTGGCAAACAAGAGAACTTGCAGAACTCCGAACGCATGAAAACGTTTTTTTCGCTAATGAAGCGTCAGTGGGCAAAATAGTGGCTTTTTCACAGTCATATCAGTGGTATGATGCCTTACTCCAAGAAACAAAGAAAATACGTTATTTTTTGTGTACATTTTTATATATACGTTCAAGATTACTGAAGTTACATATATATTTTTAATAAATATTTGTGTTCTGTAACCAATATGCATGAAAATTTCGACAAACGGAAGTCTTCCGAATTGCAGCGATTTGCTAGTGTTCAGAACAAGATCACAGATTTCAAGCGAAAGCAAGCAATCATCCGAGAATCATTGAAGTGTTTGGTAAGTTGTCAATGACATGAGACTAGTACAGTAACGTGGGGTGAAGTGAGTTTCTGGGGTGAAGGGAGACAAAACTGTAAACGTTGTTCAGAGCACCACTGTTAATTTAGTTAGATAGCTAGTGCACTCGATTCGGTATTAATATGAGCGCTGGTATCTTGCGCACAAAATGAAATAGCAAAACGTATATATTAAGCCTAATCCATAAAAGCTTGCACCAAGCAAATGATGGCATCTGAATACATCAAAAAAGTACCCTCCAACACATTTATGTTTTTCGACCGTAGCATTAAGCAACAATTGTAACTTTTACAATTTTGGGTACAAAATCAGTCATAAGGTATTTATAAACACGTTTCTTGATTGTAAAATACATACCTGCGACTCCTGTTGAATGACCTTCTCTATCTGGAAAAATTGCGGTTTAGGGGGGAGGAAGTCGTGACAATTCCCTTCACCCCAGCATTGGCGATACATAGAATCGGAATATAACTGATAAAATTGTTGGATACATTATAAATGTCATATATACACTTGTTATAATATATGTGTGTGTATATATACATTGTGCATTTTAGCCAACCTAAAATAAATTCGCATAAGTAACGTGCCTCGTAATTATAACCTACCTCGTGGTATCGGTGGTATTAGGCGTAATAAGGAGTATGTTAATGACAATTTAACAAACGCTGTGCAGAAATGCCTAAATGACACAATGAAACAAGAAGAGGCATATAAGCACTACGGAGTGCCAAAGTCGACTCTTCAGCGACATGTCGCCTCGCCAAAACTGGGACGGTTCGTAAAAAATACGGGGGTCAGACTACCGTCACGGAAACGGAGGAAGCTTTGTTTGTTGACGCCATCTTGACTTGCTCAGATCGGCGTTTCCCGCTGGAACGCCTTGATCTACGTTTCATCGCAAAATCTTATCTGGACAAATCGAGACGCGTCGTGTCGAAATTCCGCAATAACATGCCTGGAGACGAATGGGCTCGTGGGTTCCTTAACCGTAAGAAAAACGAAATTGGAGAGCGTATCTGCAATAATTTGTCCGTGGCGAGATCTAAGTTGTCATGGGAAAGCTTGAATGACTGATAACCTTGAAATGTCGCTGAAAGATGTCCCTGCATCCTATATATTCAACTACGACGAAACTGGCCTCGTTGACAATCCCCGTAAACGCAAGGCAATTTTTCGGCGCCGTTGCAAATTTTCGGATAGAACGATACATTCTTCAAAGACTTCCCACAGCGTAATGTGGTGCGGTGTAATGTCATTCGAAGCGCGGGTGGTTCGATATTAGCACATTCAGCAAGTGCTATTATGAAATGTTTCTGCCGCACGCTCAAAAGCTTGACGTCCCTAGTGTCCTAATTGGTGACGATCTGTCATCTCATTTCGCCAGCGATGTAATTGTTGCTTGCGAGCAAAATAATATTCGTTTCGTCTGCTTGCCCCCAACTCTACCCATATTCTTCAACCGTTAGATTTCGCAGTGTTCCATCCCGTGAAAACAGCGTGGATGGCCGTGGTGACGAGCTTCAAAAAACAGCAAAACCGCACTGTTACAAAATCAGAGTTTCCTGGTCTGCTATCATAGCTGATCCAACATCATGGCGAAAACATGTGCAACAACATTGCTGTCGGTTTTTGTAGTTGTGGAATTTTCCCTATCAATCGCACCAGGCCGTTCGAGAAGCTACCGCGTCAAGAGCTCGCCGCAGATGACGCCAACGACATCTTACGCGACAGCCTTATTAACTATTTTGAGCACAGTCGAAACTGCAACGCTCCGCCTAACCCAAAACGCGGCAGGCTTGCGAACGTTACGCCTGGAAAAGCTGTGAATCCCGTGGATTTGGCGATTCCAACGGCAACTACAGGTTAGCATTAGCGATTGTTCCGTTTCAGGTGAACCCATAACAATGGCATAACAATAGACAATGGCTGCGTACGTATAAATATATCTAGCTGCAGGCTTAGCATGAATCTATGAAAATGTATTTAAAGCATTACGTATATTGAAAAGTTGATCTAATAGAACTTCTATTCGTGAAAAAAGAACAGTGCGTTAATTTAAGACTCAACATGCATTTAAAGTGACTACTTAGTCTTCAGATTTAATAAGTGTGACTGCTTTTGGAGAGGTATTAATAATAATTGTGCTCTAAGACTTCATATTATCTATAACGCCTTTGGATTTCTAATAATTCACAAGCCGAAAACAACCTAATAGCCGTTTCCAAACCGTTTTCGTAGTTTAAGCTGACACGCATAAGTTAACACGTACGTTGGATTTTCTAATCTGGATTTCCGGAAACCTATTCTGTTATACGTGTTATGATATCTAATTTTCCCTTTTACCAAAATCACACACCTTCTTACATTTTAAGCAGCAGCGAGCAAGGTACAAAGCGACGATGATGACGACCTCTCCGACGATGCAAGCGTCGCATCGGTGCAATGTTCGGAACCACTTCCAGAGCAAAACGAACATCTTCGTTACATCTACGACTACAGTGACATAGAGTGCCAAAAGGATACATGCGTCGTCGCATATGACTACACTTCCAAAGGAAACTATGGGTGGTATCTTGGTATTCCTCAGAAAATTGGTAAATCCGGTGTTCTGGTTAAATTTATGGAACCACGAGGACCTGCAGCATCGTTCTCTTGGCTGATACGTCCGGATACACTGGTCGTTGATTTGCGGTTTATCATTGGAAAGCTGCCCGAACCACCCGTTTTGGCCGGAAAGTCTAGGTACAAGGTCGAGTTCACCTTGAGTGATGAAACTATGGATGCAATTGACGCTGAACTTGCTGAATTTGTTAAGAAGTTGTTTCATAAAGATGGTAATATTAATCAGTAGTTTAGATATGGACTTATGCCTTAATGGCTTTTGATTCGCAGAAATGTATCTGAAGCGTTAGATTTTATATACTTACGTACTTACACCTATTTGTATTCCTGGTCTCTCGACATGAACAAACGGCTACCAGGCTATGAGCTGGGGCAGGATTTTTGCGACATTTTTTGGTAAATGAACCCCTATTTGCCTAAAAGATCATCAAAAATGGTAAAGCTTTACGTAACCCAACGTAATTTTGCAATTGTACGCGTCTTCAAATCAAATTTACGGTTAGGTGGGATCATAGGGCCAGGCCAGTGGAAGACCAAATTTTACCGCGCGAATCGCAAGAAACCTGTGGGAGCACGAGATACAGACGTAATATACCTGAAAGCACCCGGCCTTCTGTGTGAGAGGCCAATTAAAGAAAAGCACTACAAGGTTAAAATCAGACTTGTCAAATGCGCAGAAAAACAAGGATTCCTACGATCCAATTAAAATATATACATACTAGGTAATGTTTTCAATTTGAATATAGTCAGTTTTTTGCTGTATTCGACGCAAAATGTGGTTATATTTGCTTAAGTGAGGAGCAGCAGCATGAGCAAGTTCAAGCAAGCTACCAAATTGACCAACTGAGTATAGCGATTCATTGTTATTTGACAACTTAAAACATGCTAACTGGCTTTTTTTGCATTGTAGACTTACTCCGTTTTGTTTTTTAAAACACCAAAAATTACTCTCATCACCCCGACGTTGAGTAGAAAAGAGTTTTCCCTTGTTTTTAGTGCAATTTAGGTGTAATTTAGGCTCGCGACTCTATTCACCTCAATCTTGGAGTGAAGGGAGTCATGGTGATTTTTTTTAGATTTACGCAGACTGGGTCCCCGTTTACTAATAGGACGGCTGATTAGAAAGCAAAAATACACATACAGGTTTTAAAAAATAACCAACCAAATCGGTTTACATTAACTGTTGCGACGAAACTAGAAATTTTGAAAGTGACTCCCTTCACCCCACCTTACTGTATTCTGACTTCGCCGTTAGTGCGGCACTTACTTTCCGTGCGATGCTTGGGCTTGCATTTATTTCCCACCGAATGCGTATTTATGACAAGAACTTGATTTTGTATGATCTTTTTGTCTTGTGCTCTATTTATGAATCAGAAAAAGCGTGTGCTATGGCAGGCTCCACCTTTGTAAAAAGCCCCTAGCAAAATTTTTGGCTTCTGTGCGATAAAAACACATTGGTTGAAAAGTTGCTTTTAACCTCAATAAAGACGTTTTTGCACCCTATTTATTAACAGTTTTGGCGTTTGTCGCTGAAAATTTATAAATTTCGACCCCCTACCCCAATTCAAGCCAGGGGATTGTCAGTTCACGTCCCTGGCAGAATTAGCTCGCTCAGTTCCGAACCAGGTGGCTCGGGTTCATGTCGCCAGACAAATTTTTGAGCGAATGGAGAAGCCAGACTTTTATGGCACAATGCGCAGGTGCATTGTGAATAATTGGTGGTGAGAAAGTTTTGATTTGAACGCTTAGAAACTATATCTGTACATTATTTTCTGTGTGTTGGGTATCACATTAAGAAAGATAACTTTGTTGCACATTGAGTCTAATACTTTCAAGTAATCAGTAATCTACTAACAAGTAGAATTCATACTCATTATAGTAATCATGTTCTGTTTTCCTATTCTTTGTCATCAGTTTTGTAGTTTGTGAGGGTTTGCTGCTGGTGTTACGTGTGAGTGAGTTTTTTCTGTTGAAAACGATTAATTCAATTGTATTTGGAATTTCATATATGCATGGATATGAAACTTGTGAGTAACAGTTGCGCATTGAATTTTAGGACGTACCATGCTCTTCTTCCGCTGGTATTAATAAGCACGTCAAGTTTGACTTGTCCGATGACGAAGAGTATAAAACGAACTTGGTAAGTAGATCGATTAGAATTAAATACAAAAGTTTTAGATCAATCAAATCAACTGTCGTCTCGCGTTATACTCTATTCAGTCGTGCCAGTGCCGTCGAATTTTGTTGCAGTGCAGCAATATAATGATTAAATCCGGTCGAACAGTGGTTTCTCGAATAGCTTGCAAAAATTATTTTAGTTTGTCAAGGGAACGATTAGCTACTACTCATCACTGGGTTGATGGGTTTTTACTTTTTTTATTTTATTTAATTGTACACACAGCTTTGTGTTTGCGTCGCTCCAATGATTTTCTGCTTGTAATATCGCAAAATTTCACTCCGATTTAACATATCGTCGTTTTATCGTTATAGTGAAATATCTTTGTATTAACGAACGCTTTTCACAAACGACGGATCACAGATTGGATTAAACTATTTCTTCTTAACGGTGTCAATATTCTCAGCACTAAATGATTTTAAGTTGTTTCCGTAGAAACCTTGCGGTATAGCTTATGGCATAGGTGTTTCTTGCCTGATAGTTAAACGATTGGCTTATCTCACTAACTCGAACTACCATGGGCCATTGCTAATTCGTATGGTAATTGAGGTACGAAGGCAAAACTGATAGAATATTACCAATGACTGTCGTCTGCAGCATGTTGATGTCTAAACAGGCCGAACAGAGGCATACAAAGCTCTACGAATTCGGTAAATAACCCACCGCGTGGAGTCGCCACTTGAAGGTGGGAAAAGATTGGGTGGTAACCACATAAGACTTCAAGTGATTCCAAGATTCTGCCACCCGATAGCTGAAGAAATGTTTCGTCGAATCCAAACGCAGAGTGGACGAATATCGGTTTTAAATGGGTGCCCTCTTGATCTGATATCTACTGATAAGCCGATAAGGGCATTATCGCTGTACATAATTTAGTTGTTGAAAAGTTATACAAGAAAATTAATTCTTGCCGTAGTCTGCGGGTAGATAATTTTTGCAAACCAAGTCGCTTACGGCGATCTTCGTACGACAATTCTCCCAAAACCATTTACCCGTTTCGCTGCAAAATGCTTCACATTTTCATTAGGTCGCAGACTAGATACGGGTTCTACGCCTCCGAGCAATATTCTAATGACGAACTAATAAGGCGTTTGAATAGTAGCAAACACACTGATTTGGAAATGGTTTAAACACGAGCGATCTAGAGTGCAGAGATTTAAGAGTAGATTTCACAATAGTCGCAACATGTGTTGCTGATTTCAGATAACTGGGAACCATCACGCACAAATCATTAAACACACACATTTTCTTAGCGTTATTATTTAAGAAGTATGTATTACATGGATTATCAAAGCCGAAACATATTGCCTGGGATTTTTCAGAGTTGAAAGTAAAAAAATTCTCAGCTTCCCATTTACTTATATATATTAGAAATGTCACGCTAGAAATCCGCAGTATCCAGATCATAAAATTTATGCCTGATGCATTTGGCAATACATGTATCATCTGCAATTTTTCCAAGAAAAAATCACGAATTTATCGAGGTAGTAAATATAAAACAAAAAAGTCTGTGACAAGACTGTTTCTTGTGGAACGCCACTACGAACATCAACCGCATCTGACAGTTTATCCCCAATAGCGACACGCTAGAAAGTTTACAATGAAACTGTGCAAATTGCTGGTTATATATACCATGAGTAGATAACTTAGTAAGTAGACGAGTATGAGATATTTATCAAAAACATTTGATAAATTGAAGTAAACACAGCCAACCAAATCATTTTTATCTACGGATGGTTTCACAAATTTCAAAATGATTAACAATTCCAGGACGGTCGTACGACCCTAGGTAAATCCAAGTTGTGTTGAATGAAGGAGATTATTATTAACGACATATGTCAAGTGTTTCTATACCACCTTCTAACTTTGCAGACACATGACGTATTTTAGCGACCATGCTCGCAACGTTTCTAGTCGATTGGGAGACACCAGTTGTATTCTGAATGTAGTGAGTGGAACAAGCGTAGCGAAAATTTCCACTGGCCAGAGTGGTAATTTTCGACTGTGTCTGTTTCTGAGTTTTTTTTGGGTAACGCACATAACTCAAATTCGGCTGGGCGGATTGACTAGCGCGAAAGCTCATTTTAAAGCTTCATATCTCTATTTTAATACCCTTTACTTAGGTGCGAAGCTCGATTTTATCTTGTTTCGAAAAACGGGCATGTCGGCTCTGGTTGTCTCCCATGGCTGCAAAATCACGTTACTTATTGCAACTTGAAAACCAGTCTAGATATCTTAGTCAATTTGGCCTCATCTTTGTAGAGCGAATAAGCCTTTATAAGTATGTATCTGCATATAGAGCTTTGCTAAGCGGTTCTCTTATAGTGCAGGATTTGGGTAAAACCGGATTCTAAAATGGTCCATGATACGCAAAAATTGTAATATGTCCGCAACCGCTTGAGATATATATGTGTTTTTGGTAATTTATCCTCTATGTAGCTGCAAATGGTATTCAGCTTTTGTGATTATTTACACTCCAACGTTGGGTCATAAAATGAGTTCAATGGACCCATACGGTACAAAATACTCAAAAATGGTTATATCTCTTCAAGCGGACAAGATATATATGGGTCATTTCACGAAACCGTGTCATTTTAGTCGAGGGGGCTACATCGGCGCTTTTTAGCCCATACCACCAGTCTTTTCGAAGGAAATTTAATGTCGCTGTGAGGTGTAGTAATAGCATGTTTGGCGGTCATAATGAGATATGGTGGACCTCTGTACCCCTAACATAGCAGTATCCAGAGGCCCTCAACCCGGGTTGGCCAAATGAAGCCAAAAACACATGTCCCACTATAAACGTTCGCCGTTTCGCTAGCACGCGATACATATGTGAGTTTTTCATTTCACTGAGAGCCTTTGGTATTTACTAATTTTTCCGGAAAAGCAGCGTGTTAAACCATATCTAGAATCTTTAGAAGTAGCTAAACTTTCATTCAATGTATGTTGTAGGAAGGTTTGAGCCCCCGACCTGAAGTGTAGCCCCCGACTTTAGGTGTAGCTTCCCCGACTAACACATATCGGGGTGCCAATTTTTATAAGGCCTAAGGATCTGTCTGAAATTTTTTGTCGGACATCCCCCGCTCATGGTTGTTTTGTGAGCATAAATGGTATCTTTAGGTGCTGTTTCCGTTGCGCTAGAGATATATCTGCGGCAGGCTTGTTCTAAATTGGTCGATTTTAACCATAAAAGGCTCCTAGCTGCACCAATTTTAGGTCGCAAGTCCTCCAAATGGCTTGACCGTGACCCTTTTGCTCCGACTTGCATACAAACAGACCATTGTTCACATGTCACTGCGTTACCCTATAGAATAATGATTTATTTCGGATTAAAATTTGACCCTCAGGGGGCCCTTTCCGACCCCTGCAGCAGCATTCAGGTAGCTTTTTTGCATAGAGACATCGATATTCGAAAAATTCAGGGTTTTTATGCTGGAAGGCGTCTAGAGACTGTACATACGAAAACGTTTAATTTTGGCTTCAAAAAGTGGTGTTTCAAAAGTATATAGGTATATGGTTTCGTGAAATGACCCATATGTTTTAGGTCTTATTATTTAGAGCAACTCAAACTCATCCTCTATATATACTTGTAAATTGTTAACACAATAATCGGTATATAATGTTCTCAACTATTCAAGCAACGTGGCTTATATTCGGTGGCTCGTGTTCTAATTTAATGCTCAATAAAACTTTGCAAATATTTCTAAATTACAGATTCAACACTCGGAATTCACCGCCTTGGCGATAAGACATGTTACTAGTATATATATAATTGCAGTATAATATAACCCGTAGAGCTGATTGATGGTAAAGGCAGTGACGATAAACTTATCTGCTAAAATATTGGAATGCCATGGTGACAGAACGGTCAAAGTTAAAACATGATGCGTTTATGGAATTACTGTCGATAAAATCGCAGGTGTTGATGAATACATTTAAATCCTGATGATGAATACATTTAAATCTGATGTCTCGTTTGGCGGAGTTTCTATTAAGAATATTATCGACAACGGATCGTTAAGATGTTTCTATTAAGAATATCATCGACAACAGATCATTATTGTTAAGATGTTAGAAATTTATTGGCGGCGGTGAATTGTATCAGTGAAATTTTACTATTTCCATTTATTCTAACAAATTCTGTTTCGTCGCTTAGCGTTTCTCTTTGTGTATCTGTTGGCTTTAGAGTTTTGTTACAGGATTCTACCATTAATTCCAAAGAGGCGGCTCGAAAGTGCGATCTGTTTGCCAACCCAGACTGTAGCGAGGAGGATGTCGACGGTGTGGACATAAACTATACATTATCCGAGGAACAGGCCAACGTTAGTGAATTGAATGTAGCAGTAATGTGAGCGTCTTATTTCTTTCAGCATATCACTGAACATTAGGCAAAAATATAGGCTGTTAGTCGTTGTAGTAATTAGAAAAACCGCTAAAGGCGTGTTCATACGCTCAAACATATGTGTGAACACGTCTTTAGTGGTTTTGAGCTCAAAAATTGACGGTCATTTTAAACATACATTGCACTATTTCAAAATATGAGCTCAAACTTCTTCAGGTAATACATCTCGTCGATGAATTGAAAGGAAAATCCTTGAAAAGTTTGAACAGTGTTTGCACGTTCAAACTTACCAAAATCGCAAAAAATATTCTTTCAAAATTTGAGCAAAAAGTTTGAGCTTGTGAACACGCCTTAATTTTGTTAATTGAGCTATAAAGTGGAATTTCTGCTGAATATGGAGACGTTCGAACGATTGCGCTGGGTTATTTGGAAAATAATATTTATTATATTTTCGCATGTTGTAAAAAGCTGCTGTTGCATGTTGTAAAAAGTATTTGCCAGTATTATTTGAATTTTGGTAGCTCTGTGATCTGTGTTGTTTGGTGGTTGTTTAAATCCAGATGCTTCTGATAAAAAGGTTGACCGCATTTTGTACAGGACTGATACGTGGCAGCTGCGTCGTATCAGCGTCGCAGTTTGGAATTAGACAGATATGTTTAGCTGCTGCGATCTGTAGGTGCGACTAGAATATTTGTTCAATATTATTTGTTGTAGCTAAAACATCTTGAATCAAAGTTTGGCGGTGATCCACGCTTTAGACTTGACTCGAGGTTTATTGAAAAGTCGAAATCAAATCGCAGAAAAAGGACGATTAGACATGAAGATGGAAGTATGAATTTGTTTGCGCAATAATATAGCGGTTGTGTGCACAATTGTTTTACAAGTATCGGTAGAACAATCGTGAAAATTATACGTTATTGAGGCCAGCTGGAGGTTTAGGTTATTGGATTGGAAGTGTGTATGAATAGTTATATTGCAATGTCTGGAAAGTAATGATCAGAATTTATTAGCTCTTCGAAATGATCTGGTTAATTTTGACATTACCGGGCGATATTATAAAATCACACTACATACATATGTGTTGTATAAGTAGCTCCGGAGTTGTCTTTGGGAGCAAAGAATGCTTTTGGGAAACGTTTTATAGTTTCAAGATAATCTCCATATACTTGCTACAAACATTACGAATGATTCGTAGAATTTATTGATTTGGGGTCGAGAATTCACATTGAGCTCCTGATTCCTATGTGAAGTAAACAACGATATTGTTAGTGGTAATATTTTAGCCATAATTCAACTTCGTCTAAGGTTACAATTTTAAACGCGTGGGAACAAACCTATAGCGTCATTGCCAAAGACGTTATGACTGGTAACTGTTCTAAATTTTGTTGTTAGGAACGAATCAGGCCAGTAACTCCAGATTGTTTGTTTTATTAGCCATGAGAGGTGGTGCTGGAGCAATATCTGGTAAATTTTGGACCAAAAGTAGTCAAGATTTGCCACTTTTTTCAATATAGACATGGTCATTAAAATGGGTCTATAGTGTTTCAGTGTTCTAAAAAGCAATTGTATGCGCGGTATGCAAGTATGCAACAAGTAAGACAAACATTGAATACCCGCATCGTAAAAACACTTTTCAAATTATAGTTTTTCTTTAAGTTTATGATTTGTTAATGTCAGAAATTATTATCTTTGTCATTTGAGGACGAAATAAAAAACTGTTCGCCCTGGTAAATGACTAAAATGATCGTTGAGTATCACTGATGTATAATTGCTATCATGCTATTTTATAGGGGCTGAGGAAGATGAATTTGAAATGACGAAGTAGTCACTAACTGCAGCGTATCCTCTGCTTCCATTCGCTTTGCGCTTACTGGCTATAGGTTTTGTCACATGCACAATAGGTGGTGTTAGTTAACTCCTGTCACACCAGCATTACAAGACTATCAAAAGTTTTAGAGTTGTGTATGCATCAAACAGAAAGCTTGTTGCAGGGGATTGACAATAACAAATATAGGTGATATGATGTTGGCTCCGTCTCATCCTCTCTTTCGAAATACTAGTACCAGTAATCAGTTTTGGTTAAACGGTAAATTTAAGGTGCAGATAATGTGGAGGTCGAATTTAAACGACAGAAAGGGATCATTGAAAATCTGCTGGGCCAAGAACTAAAAGGCAGCGCCTCTGGTCGGAATATTAAGTGAGTTTCTATAAAATGTAGTGACAACAGGAGTTTGTTAGTCCTGCAGAATTTTTCATCGGGGTTTCGTTGCTTTTTGTGAACACGGAATATGGTGTTAATACCACTCGGGATTGCTTAATGTGGAGGCACATAACTCGGTCTAATTTGAATTTTATTGCAGTTTTGTTGTAATTAATCGGTTAGGATGGTTTTGGTGTTATTCGGGGTTTGTTGATTGGGGTAAGAAGACTGGTTTGAATCTGGCACGGTAAGCGCTGTGAAATGGTATTGTTGCTTGAAAGTTGGGACTTGTGAGTTTCGAAAGTTCCAACACCAAAGCTTAAGAAACAAAGGAGCCTATATTTTTCATATTTAAGTTTGTCTAAAAATGGTTGCACCGTTCCTATGAATGTATTTCTAGCTATTATGTATATAATATACTAGGGCTCATCAGGAGCTCTTGGTATCACATTTTAATATGCCCACGTACATTTTAGCAGCCTTCATTTTTGATTCGAGCGGTTTGAAACCACAGACCAGCTCCTTAACACGGATTGATCGTTTAAGGATTTAAAAAAATTATTTCTGTTGGTGTATGTTTGCAAACGTATGGGCTACCGCTGCTTTGATCGTGGCGCTAGCGTCACAACTGTCCCATTTTCTGGAGCTCTAACTCTCCTTGTAAAAAGAAAGCGTCGTAAAACGATGGATTTTCTGTTAAAGTTTTGTATTTCTGGAGGATAAAACCTGTGTATGTTTTATTCGTGCTGATTTTGGGCTCAGAAATTACACTGCTGCTGTAAGTTGGTATTGGTAATGACACTTAATTATTGAGTTGCAAGTTCATTGAATGAAACCAGTGTTGCGAAGAATTCTCACTTGCCAGAATGGTAAATTTCGACAGTATTCCGTTCTAGGTTTTTTTAGTTGACGCGCATATCTCAACATTGACTGGGCGGATTGACTCCAGCGATAGCTCATTTGAAACCATAAAATGGTTATTTTAGCTATCTATTTCGGCGCGAAAACGGATTTTAACGTTTTCCGGCCGTAAAAGTGTGCCGAATAGGTTCGGGCCGGACCCAAAAGAGGTCATTTATAATATGTTGTAGATCAATGTCGACAAGCGGTAATTGAGCAAAATTTGGCTTTTATCGTAGAGCAAAAAGAGTTGTATTAAACTGTATGTAGCCCTTTGCTACATGGCTTTTCTAGGATGCATGTGTCACAACGGTTTTTAATGGTCCCATGCCAAAATACACAAAAACAGCGCTCCAAAACCGCTCACATTTAATTAATCCTCTTGGTACCTGCACATAATATGCTGTTATTATCACTGTTAGCGCTGCAGGGTTGATTCAACGTTAGTTTTTGAACGGGCGCATGATACCCAAAATACACCAAAATGACAGTATCTCCGTCAACCGCTCTAGCTATACGGGCGTTATTGGTCTCATTTTGTAGGGCAGTTCATTCTGTGTCATTATGAAGTCTAAACAGGGTATATTTCTCAGCAATATAGCTGATGTTCAGCTCATTTTGGAAGTTGTTTCTCAAAATAGCGGCTCTCTCTAAATTACATACTCCAAACGCAGAATTCGCGTTGAGACAAGGCATATATAATCGATTTATTGGTAAATTCTGAAGTACAGTCTTCGGCGACATTGGGCATTGACGAGTTCTGCATTAACCTCACAGCTCTTGTAGCGGTTGATAAAAAAACCATTCACTACAAAATTTGCTTCCGTGCTGTCTGATACGGATGGAGGATACAAAGTTATTTCAGTGTTTGTCGCGATAAAACAATAAGTAGTCGCATACAGTACTCGTTACAATTGACCGCTTCTTGGGAAAGAAAAGTTTTCCTTATTTGCTCGCTCGTAATTCGACGGACAGTAATGATTGTGGCGATTACTATAACGCAGTTTGTGTCATCAGGTACACCGTTGCCGTGTGAAAATGCAACATTTTTGACTGTTTGTACAAAATTTTGTTTTTACGCAAGCTGAATTGTCGTTTGCCCAACCGCGATCGTAATTTCTGTTGATTTATTTTTCGAAAATGGCCCTAATAGTCGTTGGCGATTGTCCTGGTTAGTTGTTTTTATAGTCGGGCAAGCCTCATAAAGCGATTTGATCCAAACAATCCTGAACATAAAAAGTATTACCTAAAAGATATCGCAAGCTGTCAAGACGAAAGCAGTAGCACCGATGATTCGGATAACGATTATCAGGATACGAAAACTACAGGGTTGGTCTTTATTATGTAATGATCTTGTGACTAGTTTGTTTTTTCTACCGCTGGTAAATCAGTTTAATCCATATTTATGCACAATTATTGTTCAGATTGCTGTATAATTAAACTCGGAATAGTTTTGTGCCATTACTGGTGGTCAGTATTTTATGTTGGATGATTGTTGAGATGGACTCTTAAATATGTCATATGTTGTTAACGGAATGGTGCTGAATTTTTTGCTTAATGGACACCTGTGAATATGTTTTATGTGTTCCGAAACCCTCTACTGACTGCTTTGATCGATTTTGAGGTGAACTGCTTATTGTGCTGTGTTTCTTATGTGTTGAGCAATGTAAATATGGACAATTATGCGGGAACTGTTATTATAACATAATTATGTACAAACGCCTATAAACTTATCGATGTGAAAATTTTACTAGTGATTGTGTCAATGACAAAGATTCTTCTTTTGTAATGGCGGCAAATACTGATGAAAACCAAGTCCAGGTTGAGTCGCTCAGCAAAGGACGATTTTATCGACTTGAAGAAAAATTTCTGGATGAAATGCGACAGAAGGCTCGAACGAAATCATTAGTCCAGGAAACTGGTAAAACACTGGCTCGCAATGATTTGCTCGGGGTCGATAAGGCTTCATTTAGCCTCCTGGAAACTCTGGGTCGAAAAAGTACTCAAAGTGAGTTAAATTTATTGCACATGGATCCATTAATACCCAAATTTCTGTCGTGCTTGTCCATAAAAAGGGTTGATTTTTGAATGTTGGGGAGCCTTGTTTACAGATATCTTTTTTGGCTGTCAAACTCAATGCCCGACATTTTTGGCTACATTATGGATTTCTTCTCAACTTGATCTATTACCGTGCTGCGCTATATAGAATTTTTTATTATCGGCGTTCGATGAAGTGTTTGTTTTTATTGCTGATTATGAGAAATTTTTAAAAAACTTATTTCCTATAATGACAAATTTTTGGCCAAAAGGGGTGCATTCTGACTTTGTTCTCCCGGGAAC
>JASANE010002303.1:0-41989 GCA_030248225.1 Trileptium ribeirensis | reverse complement strand
TACCGTTCGGATTAAACTCATCCCCAGGAGCCTTCCAACGTTGTATGTCCATGATTTTAAAGGGGTTAGAGTGGGAAAAATGTTTGATTTACATAGATGACATACTAGTATTCTCACCAACGTTCGAGGACCACTTAGCTGACCTAATCAGGGTCTTCGACCGTTTTCGCAGAGCCAATTTAAAGTTAAAACCATCAAAATGCCACTTTGGCCGAGGCAGTTTAAAGTATTTAGGACACATAATCAGCGCAGAAGGCGTAAAACCAGACCCAGAAAAGGCAATAGCAATCGAGGAATTCAAACGACCGGAGACGTTGAAGCAGCTTCAAAGTTTCCTGGGATTAGTAGGATACTATCATAAATTTATACCGAGCTATTCAGATATATGCGAACCATTGAATGAACTAAAACGCAAGGATGCAGTATTTAAATGGACTCCTAAGTGTGAGGATGCATTTAAGAAGCTAAAACAAGCGCTATTAGATGAACCAGTATTAATACATCCCGATTTTACACAGCCGTTCATTTTGCAGACGGACGCTTCAGGATACGCAATGGGTGCAGTGCTCTCGCAGAAAACTAAACAAGGCCTCAAACCCATTGCGTACGCAAGTAAAGCCCTGCTAGATTATCAACGCCGGTATCCCGCAATCGAAGCCGAAGCTCTCGCGATTAGATGGGCAGCGCTACACTTTAAGCATTACTTAGTAGGGCACAAATTTCATGTAGAAACTGACCATAAGCCACTTAAGGCTCTGTTTGACAAACCACCTAGAAATTCACGCTTATCCCAGTGGCGTAGTGAGTTACTACTTGAATTCGGAGGATTTGAAATACAATATAGGTCAGGCAAAGAAAACGGCAATGCTGATGCTTTGTCGCGGGATCCTAGATACGACCCATCTATCAGCGAGGAACAAACGGGCGACACTTATGAAATACTGATGATGGGTCGAGGACGACCCGCCGGACCTCGCCCACCAACCACCTGCGCAGCATGGGATCAATCACACTTGCCGTATCCCGTACGCACAGTGACACCGCTCACACCTGGGGCGCCAACAGCTGTAATAGGAAGCCCGATAGCTCCCCCAGGACAGCCAAACCCCGAGGCAATCCCATCGCAACTCGTTCCCGACACGCAGATAACTACAGTACCCCCAGCGACGCTAACACAGCAAGCAGCCACGCTCAGTGCTATCCCAGTCAGAATGGATCCAGGAGGAACTCCGGTAATGCCAGTACACACTACAACTATCTCGGGTTCTGGAGTCGGACCTCAGGCTCGAGGATCTAAAAGGCCACACCGGCCTGAATCAGAAACTGTAGGACTAAGGGCAACCACACTACCAACGGAACAAGAATTTGATAGGCTCATGAAACTAATGATGCATTATGAAACTGAAATTTTGCCAACAGTTAGGATCGAAGACGCACAAGACACCCACGAAAACATATATTTACCATTCTTTTCGGACCTTCCAGATTTTAATCTAGTACGGCTCTTGCCGTACATCCAACGAAATGACCCAGAACTGGGCCCAATTTGGTGGTATCTATATAACAAAACACGGCCTAAGGCCGAATTGGGCGCACTAAGAATAGAAATGCGGGCTCATTACTTTGAGCTAGCTCAGGACACCAAAATATTATACATGCATCCACTACAACCGGGCGACATAAATTACAAATTGTGCGTCCCAATTACACTAGTACAGCAGGTACTCAAACACGAACATAACACCTTATATGGAGGACATCCTGGCCGCGATCGACTACTAGCAAAATTAAAACAATTTTACTACTGGAAGGGTATGTCAGAGCACGCACAACAATGGATCAGGCGATGCACTCTATGCCAATCCGCGAAGGACCCAATTGCTCGGATAACCACCGGATTGGGTAGGGTTCCGTTGGCAAATCAACCAATGTATCGTGTATTCGTAGACATACTCGATATTCAAGTCCGGTCGCAAGCGGGTAACCGCTATGTCATTGCATTCATCGACCAATTCACAAAATTCGCAATAGCAGTGGCAATAAGGCACCAGGATGCACACACAGCCGCACACATATTTTTATATGAGGTAGTCAACAAGTACGGAGCTCCCAGGGAGCTATATTCCGATAGAGGAGGTGCTTTCACCGCACACATGTTTGAAAACCTGTGTCAAGAAATGCACATATTTCGGCACATGAGTTTAGCGTACCACCCTCAAGCAAACGGAGAAATTGAGAGATTTAATAGGACACTATTATATTTACTACGAGTAAGCGTACCACAAAATGATCACCACTCATGGGATGTATCATTACCGTTTTGCATCATGGCTTATAATTCATCAGTACACACAGCAACCAAATACCCACCGTTCTTGCTCATGCACGGATTTTATCCTAGGCTCCCCGGAGAATACGATACTCATAGCGCAGCTACAGGATACACCGGAGCTCACTCATATAGAGCCAACGCGCAGCGCTGGATGGCTTCCATTAGAGAACGCGCATACCAATCAATGAGAGCCGCCCAGGAAGTAAACCGGCTAAGGTACAACAGGCGAGCTCGCGAACCACGCTATCAAACAGGCGAATTAGTGTGGGTCTACAGGCACGACACCACACCAGGAACATCTAGAAAACTTACACCTCGTTGGTGCGGACCATATGAAATACTAGGAATAACCCCGCCATGCATGCGTGTAAGGATGCATTCCAATCCGGAAGGCATGGCGCATGTGGTACATCCCAACAGGACTAATCCATGTTTTAGGGCATTAGATCCAGTCCCAAACGTAGGAGACTGGCTAGGTCAGGCACACGCTTCAGTATTAGAAAGGGGTTTAGATGAGCCAACCCAACGAATTATCGCTGATAGGGATTTCGTCACAGAAATAGAACCCGTAGATGAGGTAGCAGGGCGCACTGTAAGAACAGCAGTCAGTGATAGTTCAGACACCGAGAGTATAGAAATAGCTGACCCTAACGATCCTAACCTATATCGCCGGACATGCGCTGAGATCGAGGCCGAGCAGGCAGCAATGGAGCACATTGAGTATCGGACGGACGACTACGAGCCGCAAAATCCAAGGACGGTCAGGAATCGGATTCCTCTGACTGATCCAGATAGAGAAATAGAACCCTCTTGGCCACCGATATCGCAGGAACAGGTTACTAGCCGAGAGGCCTTTTCATACATACCAGAACCTGGTAGCCGAGACACGCAGGTAGAATATGGACGACACACCATGCCAGTAACAACGATGGAAAGGATAGTAGCTACCAGCGAGGAAGTTCCATTCGGTGTACCGACTGTAGGTGTAGGCATACTTGAAGGACAACACTTCTATCCCACGGATGTTACGCTGTCCACTACACCTCGAGGAGCTTAAGGCGGAATTGTCGTACCTGGTCCATATACTTCAGGAGACCTACGCTATGCAATTATGCTCGCTGCTCAGGACCATCCATTATTTCAATCACGCCCAGCTGAACATATTATGGCATCACGGTTGCGAATACCAATGGAAATGTCAACTCAAACCGTAGGAGACTATACGACCATGCGTCCTTATAGTGCTCCACCAGCAGCTGCCGACAGGCCTATGTCTGCCCATCAATATGTCTTTCGCGAAGTAGCCTTTACTCAACCTCCAGGGTCACCAATGTCCAGTTACCTGTCAGAGACATCCGGTGAAGGTACCACAGTGGACGTGAGAGCAGCTGAAGCAGACGACGAACTAACTAGCCAGACATCACAGGAACCCTCTTCGGCTGAACGACGCGGTCAAGCGGGACAAGAAACATCCAGTAGTAGTTCCAGAACACCTACTACACAACCGGGAGCATCCGACTCACTACGCGAATTCACGCTTGCGGAATCAAGTAGCGAACCACCAGCACCCCGAATGGGAATCGTTCACGCAGTAACCTTAGGTACCCCTCCCCGCACACGAGCATCGACAGAAGAACGAGGAAAAGCCCTTGTTGGACGGACCACGCAACGGAAACAAGTCGTATCAACACGAGGAGGTTTGACCACCCAGTCTGGCACCGCTGACCAGCCAGGACCATCCACCGTAACCATCACAGAGCTGGTACACCCCACTACTGCTGCTACTACCTCCTCAGGAATAATACGCCTTAGCACGACTCATGCGACGGTCCCAACCAGACACTTACTACATCGCCAGGCCAGGGATCGGGTCTTTAGACCGTACGGCGCAGCATCAGACGAAGAGATAGGAGACGCCCTACGCAGACATAGACGCGTAACTTTTCAGGAACCAGGGACGACCACCACTGAAACGGCAGGAACATCAACTAGACTAGCCTCCACTACACGCACACAATCCACCACTGTCACCACTTCAATGACAAGTGCACCAACACCAACCCCACGACAACTTCTAATGGAAGGACGTTCGCCAGGTGGAACCCAGCCACCGACCTCATTTCCCTGTTATCCTTCCAGCCAGGAATTACACCCTGCAGCTTGGCGACGACGAACACCCCGATCACCACCCCATGAAGAGTCTGACTCGGACGACCCTGACCTACGGGTGAACTAATCCTAATCATACTCGCACGTACCTCAACACCAGCAAACACGACAGGCCAACAAAAGGGGGTAGACCAAGGGATCAGGAAAACATTCACGGATAAACAAGACTATCTTTACACTCAGGCTTATTTCGATATATACATTATAGATGCGACGAAGCTACAGCACAAACGACATCCGAAGGCCGCTGATACCAAAAGGCGTGCCGCGCGTTTCGATGGCTTGTGGCGGCAGCGTATACCCGACGGTGCCCATCTACCGCCTTCAACGAGGACCGCTCGTACAAATCTTTGCCTCTAAAGGCACCTGTCGGCCCGTGCTCGCCAACGAAACTACTACAATCGACACATTTGAGCACAACGGACGGCGACTGTCCAGCGCGTCCGAACATTTTCACCTCAGCATCCTGGAGCTGCTGGGCTTCGATAACGCCAGAAAGGAACTGGCTAAAGCAGACATCAGCCCAACGGATCTGCAACTCCGCAGCATTGCCTTATTTCGTCGGCTGCCGCTCAAAAGGCGGCATATGCTCCAAGCCTATTACCCGCACATCATGCGGACGATTCTACTGACAAAGTTCGGCATGATCGAATGTGCGGAGGAGTTGGAAGCCACCGGCGACCGACTCTTGCTCAGCGCGACTTTCGACGATTTCTAGGGTACCGGTACCACACACATTCAATGTTGCTGTGACCGGACGTTCCACAACGTAACGGGTCGTCTGCTCGAAGAAATCCGAGCCTACCATCGGGACGGCCTCGTTCGGTGGCCCCAAGTCGTCATTGTGGGCGACGAGCAAGCACTACCGTTGCTCAACATCGCCGACCTGCACAACTGGCTGGTGTTCGCGTGGCCACGCATGGAAATGGCCGACTTGATACAGTGGGCCAACGCCTTCGTTACGCCACAGACGGACTGCGTAATTGTCCTCGGCGGTTATGGCAAACTGTGGCAGGCTGACCGCAAGGTCTATTCGCCCAGTGCATTCACCAAGCGCATTAAGCGGAAACTGGAGGTGCTCGAACGGCGCCTCCGGGAAAATGCGGCCGTCTACGTCGCTCCGCCACCCCCGCAGTGGAACGCTACGAACTATACCAGCGAAGCATGGGCGACGGAATTGCGCATCCGAAAACTGCGCCTCACTGAGCAACATCAGGCCCTGCGAAACGTCATCATGCCCGCATGGTCGGTACCATTAACGGCACCCGAAGCCTGGGATACGGTCGGACCGTTCAACCGGGGTGAGGATCGCCAGCGATGGGCTGAGCCAGTAGTGGCGCCCGCATATCATACAGATCTGGTCAATTGGGTGGGCCATTACGTCCGCTGTACCGGACTCTTTCGCCTCGGTGAACAACGCAGAGGCGACAAAGAAGAAGAATAGGACTAAAAAGAGAATTTGTTTGAATGTAGGTACCTCCAGCCAAAAGAACGCAGGTAACCAGTGAGAAGTCATAGAACACCCTAGAACAGTAGAAAACGCAGCCCCTTTAGGGCCTAGAGAATTCCGTCTGCGGACGCGCGCGAGAAATCAAGAGTAGAGGTAGAAATCACGCAGCTATTGTATCAAACCGCACTAGTACGCGAAGCGCAAGCCGACTATTGCGAAAAGGGACAAAACCTATAAAGGTTATATTATTGCAGATGGACAACAGCGTTCGACAACGCGGTGAGAATAACAAGGATGACTGCAGCGTTCGGCGACGCAGCGACAGTCAGGTGGACAATGGCGTTAAGCGTCGAAACGACAACGACACCAGACGGTCTGAAGGCGGTCCAGCCCGACGGCTATCAACAACCGGACCGTATGCGCCGCCCGAAGCAACGACATACTGCCTGCCCAGCATCCCGACCTACCACGTCGACTTGACACAGCCCTATGTCCCGTTCCTATCGCACGGTACCGAGTGGCCGGAGCTGTCCAACATGCACGAGGCAGCGACGCCCTTTCATCACGACGGCACAACGGCTCCAACCGTCGAACAACACTATCAGGTAAGGGTGCTCCTCGTGCTTGGCCTGATGGAAGCGGCCAAGGAACTAATGGACATGATTGGGACGCCGCAACAAATAAAGGCGAGAGCACGGGCGCTGAAGGACGAACTGGTTGACAATATAACAAGCGCTCGGCTCAAAGCGTTGCTCGAACACATCATACGTCCGATATTGCTCCGCAAATTCACCATCCCTAGTTACGCGCGGATCTTGCATCTCACGGGCAACCGACCGCTCTTGGAGGTAACTACCGATACCTTCTGGGGTGTCGGACGTACAATCCAGCAACTGCGGCAAGGCGAACAGCCTAGGCATTGCCACAATGTCATGGGCCGACTTCTGGAGGAAGTGCGGGAATACCTCACCTCCGGATACGCTTGCTGGCCGCACGTCATCATCATGGGCGACGCGCTCACGCTGCCGTTGCTGGAAATAGCCAACGACAAGAAATGGCTGGTCTGCGCATGGCCTGGCACCACGCTAATACGCATGATCCAACTTGCCAGCGCTGCCTTGACGCCGCTCACCAAATGCGTCATCTTACTTGGAGGCTATCAATACATCTACCGGAAGGCGCAACCGGAGCAGCTCCATGCGACCAACCCTAATGCAGCCTTCAAGAAGATCAAACGCCACTTAGGGATGCTATCTCGCCGAGTACCAACGCGCACGCCTGTGATTGTCGCGCCGCCGATACCCCGATGGGCCGCGACTAACCAAGACGCAACGTCTTTGACAGTCGAATTCAAACGAATAGTCGCCAACCATAGGCAACAGCACGAGGCGTTTCACAACGTCTACTTCCCGAACGGGCCCATCGCTTTTAACTCCGCTGACGCCTGGGAACGGGATGAGCCGCACATGGAGTGGCAAGAGCGCCCACAGTTCGAGGAACCCATGGTTTCCAAGTACTGCTTGCGCAACTTACGAGAATGGGTCGGCCAAATGGTGCGTGATGCTGAACTCGGGCGCTTAACGCGATAGGCAAATGCAATAGGGGGCATAGAATGTGGACCCTCAGAGAAGTAGGAATAAGCGTGCAAGTATTTAGACAAACCTAGGTGAAAGATAGGGATGACTGAAACAAGTAAGGCAAGAAATATCGAGCAGCGTCGAACACAAATAAAGCATAGCGAATAACCAATAGGACCGCGCAAAGCAAACAGATTAGTGCACAAATGCAAGTTACCAAACTGTGCCTCGCCAACGGACCAAATTACTACTACATGATCTAATAATAGGAAAGTTCGTTACTTAAATTAGAGCAAATTATGACCCAAGTGCAAACGATTAGAAAATGGCAAACTAAGCATCTTGAGTGATAGAGGTAGTCCGAAACAACCTGAGTGCAATAACATCTATTACCACCATTAGAGCCAAGTAAGCAAAAAACTTGGTCACGAATTACTCAATGAGCGTATTAAAGATCAGCAAATGGGAACTTCTGGGAATAGACACCCCGGCGGCCGGACCTTTTCCTATGGGTTTCCTTGAATCTAGGGCATGGGACCAACCCTGTCCAGAACCTTGGAGGTACGTGCAAAAAAGCATAATAATTTGCAACTGTATATAAAAAATTGTTGTGTTATTGCTATATTACGTGCGGCACGGGGCCACATTTTCGGAAATATATTATTCAAAGACACTGAATTTTACAAACAGGCACAAAATATTATAGGCCATAAGGGAAAACTTCCAAAATTACCAAAAATAAAGGGAGAAGGGACGCGTATTTGGTGACAACCAAACAAATTGATCGTCCTTCTATTCTCGTTTTAGCAAATTTCAACAAATCCTTGGGAAATTTTGGAAAATTTTTGGAAATTAGTGCAATTTTAAGCCCAAACGGGCTAAATTTTACAAATTTAACGCCCAAACGGGCCAATTTTTCGAATTTCACACCAATTTTACTTAATTGAAATAAAGTGCTGTACATCATATGGTATTAATCACGCAAAATTTTCACTTATCAACAAATTTAACTTACTACCATAAGTAAGGAGTCTATAAAATCCAAAAAATTTTAAGAGATGTAACAGCTCGAGTTTTTGCTGAATCTCAAACATCCAAAATTAGGCCAGAAGGGCCACAAAATTTTGTGGGTAAAGGGCGATCGGATACCGGTGGAGCGTGATCCATGGATTCATTGATGCATTATTCATAATTGTATTGAATAAAATAAATACTATACTTGTGTGCTATAATTGTGTTATCACGCTCCACCAGCCTGAGGTGCGCGGGGTGATTTCGCATCTAAAATCGAATCAAATTTTGTTGTGGAGGTGTCCGATCGAACCCAGGATCATTACTGTTTATAGATAATCTGTCTAACTATGCTATTGATTTGTATTTGGGAATGGTACGGATGCGTAGTCGAATCGGCCGGGGACAAGGGGAAGGATTTCGCAACTTGATTTAACAAACTTTGTTGATTCGGTGCCAAAAGGTCGATTCCGGTGCGCATCCGGGGATAATAATAATCATGTACATGTGTTGCTCAATAGTATAACGCATACCGTGACTGTATGAATCCGGGTGTCAGGATGAAGCGGGGCGTTGCGCAAAATGGGGGTTCTATCACAGTTTGGGTGTTCGCGAGCTTGTCCTGACACGCCGGCGGAAAATGGTATATATTTTGTACGATACGGGATAAATTGAATAGACGAAACAAGAGATAAAATTTACTGAATGCAAAAAAGTTTCATTTTTCACTGGGTGTAAGAATTTTGGAATTTTGGGGTTTTAAAGATTTCAAACAAAAAGGGGACATGAAATTATCATCAGGACTCTATAGGGATTCAAAATCACGCGTTCGGGTCAACTTACTCCCAACCCGTAAGTACTTAGGGACTCCCAACCAGGCGTTTAAACTCTCAAACTTTCGGGCCCTAAATCACCACATCCTAAACCAAAACTTCCTGATTTTTCGAGCCCTATACCTCAATTGGGCCCTATACTAACCATTTCACCGGAAATCGGGGCCACCCGCCCCAACGGAACTCCACGGGATCCCCATAACTTAGTCGGGACTTAAAATTTTCCTATCGTGCACGCACTAATCTGCCTCTGGCGGGCCTCCTAGGGGGCTTACATTAAATTTAAGCTTCTCATAAGCAGGCGACCAGCCAGGGCATGGATATGATCCCGCCCCCGGCCGCCTACTTCCTTCCGTTCCTGAAATATTAACAAAAACCTACAAAAACTTTAACATACAAAAAGCGCCTGAAGCGCTGATATATTCTTTTATTTTCGAAACCTCGCGCCGACCAGCGCGAGGTTCTGTCTTGTTTACGTGCTATTTGGCACGTCTCGGCCACTGCCCGGCAAAAGTTGTTATTGTCGGCATATTCCTCTCAACTTTCTCGCATCGGTCAATAGGTTTTGCTACAGAGTCTGCAGTTGCCTTGTGTATATGCACTGTACGTTTATTGTGCTGGTTGCATTTGCCGATAACGCTTAATGCTTAGATACATTGGTTATATTTGGTCTAGCTGTAATAAATTTTCGAAAATTTAAAGCTTAAAAGAGACATCTAAGGGGCTAGCAGCAAAAGGGGGTTTGAACCTAGTATAAAAGAGCTGAGCCCGATTCCCCGATCGGAGCCAGTCGATGTTTTCTTTAAGGTTTTGGCAGTTGTCGCCACTTTCAAATTTTCTGTAGGTTTTTGCTTTTTCTTTTCTTTCTTTCGTTTGAGCATGCCAGGGGAGGTTTCTCGCCGTGCCCCCACGGTGGAGAGCCTTCCTTGGTTGGATATATTTTCGATATCACAAGGGCCGCCCTTTGCGGACGTTGGAGTGTCGGAAGGATGCTCCGCGCGCCCGTAAAGTGCGGACCCCGTTGAAGTTCCTAAATTGCAACAAAACTTGGTTAAATTTTCGCTCGTTCGCATGTCGACTGGTTCCCCGCTCCTCGGACATTCTCTCCGTTTACCGGTCCGAGGAGTGATCAAAATTTTCTAGGGCAATGGTATGGAGCAAACGTGCAATTCGAGGTAATTGGGATTGAGTAAAACTTGTCTGCAAAGTTTCTAGGAACTACGAGACAGTCGCGATCCTCGTCGCGGATTTGACCTTTAGCGGGCGATACCCCACTGGTTCTCTATAAATTTGGGAACCCGTTGATTTTCACAAAAAATGGGAAAAGCCCAGGTGTCCCCAAGTCGTGCAGCTACGGTGACCGGGAGCCATGGGAGTTTTGGCCCCAATTGAGGAATAGTGCAGATCATTCCCCAACAAGTGACGACCCGTGACTGTCTCGTTCGGTGATCGCCTCTGTGCGTAGGGTTTAGTGAAATTCATACTATTTCGGGTCAGGCAAATTTCGCATTCTTTGGGATATGAACGTTTCATAGACGAAGTTATACTTCAAGTTGCCACTAAACAAGCTTCAGTAAAATTTATAGGTGCTAATCGGAAGGTTGTGGACGCAGCCGTTTGCATCCTCGGGCAACACGAGTTGTCCCCCGTCTGTATGAAATCGAGCTACAGCGTCGAATCCTCATTCGTTCGCTGTGTTCCCATTACTTTTGGTTAACTGGCGATGCAAACGACTGCGGACCCGCCCGTGAAAATTTATAAGAGGCGTTTGCTGAGCATAGAGCGAAACAGAGACTGGGGCTGGCGGTGGACTGCAACGTATTAAATTTTGGTGGGACGTAGGTTTTCTAACCGTGCAACTACGGGGAAAATCTATGTAGGCACCCTCTCCCGGAGCCCTCCGGGGCGAGTTTCGGATTAGTTGGGTCGTTCGCAAGCCACTCCAGTCGCTGTTGAAAATGTACAAAATTTTGGACCTTCGTTTCAGTTGTTCATGCCTAGTTCAAAAATTTACGTAGTGGACAAAACATCACGGTTTAACAGGTAGCCAACTGCTTCATCTGTAACGAAAGCCATCGTTTTTCCATCAAAATCGGCCAGGCTCAGTTCGATAAAACATGCTAAGGAAATCGCATTTGAATGGAATGTATTGGGTCCTTCCTGGGTATCTTGCAGGGTACCCGGGGATTAATTTTGTCATCTAATGAATGTTGTAAATAAGTGCCGTACGCCCCAATTGGGCGGTGTTTACAGTGTGTGAATAATGCAAAATTTGGCTCGACAGTAAACGAGTTGAATCGTGTCTAAATTATTAAAGCAGTTCGGAATTTTGCTTAACTGTCTAACCACCGTAGTCTTGCTTTGGAAATTTTAGCTTCGGCAGGCACCCCTAAAGATCTATGAACCCAAGTAAATTTTAACAGCGGCGAACAACCCTTCCACAACACCACGCCTGGTCGGTTAAGTTCTCCCGCACGCCTCCGTTTCAAAGTCCGAACCAGCGATCCGCTCCGCATTTTGCATTATACCCGCATTAGCAGGAACGCCCTTGCCGCCAACCCTTCGCCGTTAATCATCGCCCTGTTTAGACCGCCGCCCGGCTTCCAACTCTAATAATTGGAGCCCTGACACTCAAGGGACTGGGGCCTTCGCCTCAGTGCCCCTACGTTATCATAAGTAATCAAAATTTAGGGAGCAAACATCGTCTAGGCCCTTCAGGATTGGTGCGAGCTTATGGCCTAGGTTTTAGGACAGTCGTGCAACGCTCTAAGATTAGAAACGGGACAAAGTACCGAGGGACGCACTAACGGGGAATTTTGCCAGTGCTATACTAGGATCAGAGAACCCCGCTTAGGGGATTAAGTTGGTTATGAGGGAAAGGCGAGTCAGCCTTATTACCTGTGAGCAGGCCTAAGGGTTGACTCTCCCTCGGGGGACCTTCATGCCACTAGATACGTGGGCCAATATAGGGGCCAGGCCGAACACCCTGGTTAACCCGCCGGCAGCCTGCTAAGGTAAGCGGTTCCCTTAGGTCATCGCATAGATCACCGGGGAGTCGTGGAAGCCGGGGTTGTCCGGGCGCCACAATAGAGTAAACCGTGGTGCAGCTGGGATCCCTTAGGGCCAGAACTGGTCCTAGTACAATGTACTATTAATATTTACCAAAAGAAATTGGTAAATGTCGAGCTTCTAAGCTTTCACAGATTTTGTAAAGTAATGTAACGTTTAATTGTTGTGGTGCATGGTTGATCACGAAAGCTATTCTCAGGATTCGCTGTTACTGATTCGCTGCACCGGGGAAGTTGGTTTGTATTTTATCAACAGTCAAGTGTCTCAGCTTGCATGATTGATAAAATTGCTCCGATATTTTTTCAATTGTGCTCTTTTAATTTTTATGGTTAAATTAATATGCATTTCGTCTCGTTAAGAAACTTTTGTACGAACAATAAATTGAGCCTAAATTTATTTGCTACGACACGTTATTCTAATCATTTAGCCTATGGCAACTGCTTTGGGGTACTTAGAGCTGCTCGGCATACAACTGAACACAAAAATCAACTCCTAGAGATCACTTAGCAATGTCCGCTGGCTCAATTTTATCCCTATGTGGCCAAAAAGATTTTGGTGCAGATGATTCAACCAGCAATTCAGAATTAATCGGTGTTTTTAAAGTTAGTTTATATTAGGTAGGGGTTCGAAGTCATGTCATCCGTGATACACTTCCAACAGTTCTAAAACTTTTTCAACGTTACGTGAAATTCAGAATTAATGGCGGGTGTGAAATTTAACTGCGTCACATTTGATAAAAGATTATTACATTAAAATATTTACAGAAACTGGTCCTTACGTTTTATTTAGATGCCCTTATTAATATAATTTGCCTGTGCAGAATTTGATTTTTCAAAGATATTATCACATCGGGCGAGTGTAACGAAACACACTTATGTAGTCTGCAGAATAAACGTTGAGCCTTGCAATATCGGACGTGCGTTGTAGGTGACACAATTTTTACCTTGCTGTTTGTCAGTAAAATCTTATTTTTTTCTGGTTTCTTTAAATGCTAGTAAGCCAGTGGTACAATGTACCATTTAAATAGTTTACATTATGGAACAATAGTTGTATTGAAACAGTTATTTAATTAGGCCTTTAATATTTCGATTTGTCTATTAAGCCCAAATGTTCCACAGACGGTAATAAAAACTTACAATGTGAGACATTTTACTAATCTGTTTACACTTTATTAACGCTTACAGGCGTCAAATGAGATCAAGGTACATTGTGAAATGTTGTGTTAACTGAATTTGTCGTGTAACGTCTGCTAGTTATTCGCTCGTTTTGTGAGTTTTCTTGAGATACCTAGCATCAGGTCCGGGATAGCTCTGTCGTTATCAACATCATCAATATAATCTAGATTCGATTTCTGGCCGCGGCATTCGTGGCAAATTTATTCGGGCATTAATCGGTGAATGTATTTCCTGCGTTCGGTCCTTTTTATGTATCAATGTTTAACACGCTGCAGTTGTGACGGTAGTTTCTGCTTACCACCGTCATCTTCCTATTGTAAGGATTGACCAATGTTTTGACTTTTTTTCGAAACCCTAGTACATACAGACATTTCCGTTGTTGCATAGAACACATATGTTCCCCTTTAAAATTGTGTTAACTTATCAGCTGCGACAAACCATTTCATTGGCTGCTGCCATATTTCATTATACATGCAGATGACTTAAATAGTTTATGGACAAAGCGCAGCGCAAAAATGACATCCTGCGCACATTTTTGGACTGTTGGATTAACTCTGTTTGTCGTACGCCTCTTTGCATGTGCGTCCTTATACAATCGCTTAGCACAATTCCTTCAACATAGAATACGACAGCCCTACTGGTTTAACTCGTATAGTTGATTGTTACTGCATTTTCACGATAGTCAGTCGCTATAAACATACTCTCCTGTATATGCATAGGAGTATAGATGTATATAATACATATGTATATACATACATGTATATAATACGTGTAGGTTCCTGCACCCCCCTCCAACTAAGGGAAAACTCTGGGGGGACGGAGAACAGTACGATCGAAAAATTCAGGGGAGCATAGTATGTGTTGCAACCATTGTACGGTTATTTGCATGCTGGCTAACTATGAGTTTATAGATGTATATCACGAACTTGCTAGATCTCTGGGAGATCGACCTATATGTCCGTCCCCAGGCATATATTTCCCTATACACATTTACTTAATTGATCAACCTGTTAAATTGTTTGGGGAGGACGCTAGACATAGTTCTAAATATACGTTCATGATTGAAAAAGTTGCCATATTTCATGGGACGACATATATGGCCGTCCCCAGGTATATATTTCTGGATGAAGCGTTTTCCCGTCTCTGCGGTGTTAGAGCCCATGCCTCCAACCCCTTTCCATTTAAATATATACTGAAGTTAAACGAGACTATTTTATATTGTGGTTTATTAAGTTCACGGTGAAAATTCGCTTGTATATATTTAATGGCATTACAAAATTTGCTATTCACGACGACATGAACTAAAAAATAGCGATTCGATGGTATGTCTGCTCGCAGCGCCAAATTTAGTAAGATTAGCTTCGAAGGTTCTCTCTACAAATTTTTCCACTGATAAACTGCCTACGTTTTCCCTAGCCTACTGCGTTCTGAAGTTACTTAAATGGCGCCATTTTAGGTACCTTGTTTGAGAATCATGCTAGACGAAACGAAACTAATAATACATTGGGTATTTTGGCTACGGTAATAAAACCTGATTGTTTTTATGATGCCATTTTTGGGTAGATTCATCTACTTTCTAGGCGCGTTCATTTTTTCATCCGTCCGATAAATGACATGTTTCCAGTCCTTGAAGCAAGTAAATGCATTTTCCAAAGCAAAGCCACTGCCGTAACGTACTACCTCGGTATTTATTTAGTAGTGTAAGAGCATTTTTCAGCCATAACCCTACATCGTATTGCCAATTAAGCCAGCATTACCTAACGTTACATTTTTCGGAATATATGTTTCAGGGATTTCTTGTTCTATGCACATAAATGGTATTTTTTCTGTACTAGTATAATTATTTTCCCATGGTTCCAACGTTCACTTTGTTTTTTTCCGTCTTTGGCTAGTTCGTGGATTGATCCGTGTTTCTTGTGGCTCGTCAACAAATTCGCCGGCAGCGCCACTGTCGCTACTTGCCTCGGAAAAATCGCTGTATCGGTCAGGTGGCTGAAATATTATTACACTTTGATTAGCACCAAATTCTTTAAATGACCTTATTTGTGTTTTTATGCTCAATTTTTAAACTAAGTTTTGAAACTAGACATTTTTCGGTTAAAGTATATTTAGGTACCAACTGTTTTCGTATATATATTCATTAGTTATATATGCAAAATATCGATATGGAACATAGAGCTCCGTTCAGCAAATTTAGCCCAATGGCTTAGTTTACCGGCTGACTGGTCTGCTTATCTTCCTGTAGAATTTATAACACTAAATGATCCATAGAATATATATTTTATTCAAAGTTATGTCTTTTATTGTAACCATTATATGAACGACTGGTAATAACAATGGCGAATGTCGTACTAAAAATACTTACAATGTCCACATTGTTTCATATGCGGCGCATTAGTAAATCAATACGATTTCTCAGGAGAACCAAGAAGCTCACACGTCGCTCGATTAGCACGTGAAAATTGCACAACTTTTCCATTTCTTAACCCAGTAAAGTTTTGAGAAACGCAAAATGTTTTATAAAGGAAACGTACGTCTTCTATCGCAATCGACGATGGCATTGATTTGGTGGACATTTTAAGGCGTGGTCTACGTTTCGGTTGATCCCTGAAAATATTCGTCATGTGTATTTGACAAAATAATACATAGTGCTAGCAAGGATCGAAGTATCGGCGGCTGCTAATCGTTTACAGTGTCACTAAACAGACCACGCTTTGCTTCACCTGAATTGCGACAGTGACACGACAACACCGGGTAAATAGTAAATCAAAGATAAATTAATAGAAAGTTAATATGCCGGGGATTTCAAATTTTCGATGCTTTTAATCTTTTCGTTCGTATATTGACACATTTGTCGCAACGCATATGGCGTGACGAGTTAACTGCCAAGTTTGTCGTTCGGCAAGCGTTGTAATTCGTTCGCGTTGTGAGGCTCCTTAAGGAACCGAGCAACAGCTCTTCATTAGCGTAGTGGGTAGCGTACACGACTTATATCCAAACGATCAAGGCTCAATTTTACTGTCGGCGCAAGTGATTGTTCAAGACTGTACCAACCACGCTTTAGTTTTAAGAAGAAAATGGTTTATAAACCATTTCCATCGCTCTATTTTAACGGGTTTAGATGGCATAGAAATTGCTTTCATTAATAAAACATCCAGTGTTGCAAAGCTTTATTTAAACATGTGGCGGACGAAATTTTGCTTACACATGCAGAGAGAATAATTTTGCATAAGGACGTGGCGCACGAAATTTTGCTCAAGGGTTACGTCCTGAATTAGTTTACATTTCGAGTATCGATGAACAATTATTTAGTCGCCGCGAGGCATCGAACCGTGACGCTCGGGTGAAAGTCGCCTTTACTAACCATTCAGCTATATCTTAGCTATTGCTCGGATCTATAAGGCTGTTCGCAAAACGAATGAACAACGCGCGTGCAATCTAGCAGTATTCGTCGAATTTACTTAGTACAACACACTCAAACGTAATTTGTTGTTGTCGAACAACTGTAAAGGAGTTAAAAGGTTAAATTTGACACGTGTACATGTTTTGGCTAAAGTTGATAGTTTTAGAGTACTATACCTCTATCTGAATTTATACCTATTGTTTACTTTCTAAATTGGGCAGAATGGTACCGTAACCAGGGACGATACTGTAACAATTTATAGTTATACGAAATGCGAATTAAAACCGTGATTAAAAGTGAAAGTATTCATATAGGATTAAAGTCAAGAAAGCTATTAATGAAACTACATAAAATAAAAAAGCTGGTGCAGCTAATGGATTCGGACAACAATATATTAATATTTTGTACTTTTGCGGTTATTGTAAGTTAATACTGAATGCAGAACAATTTTTACGTATTTCCACTGGGTATTGAAATTAAACTTTTGTTGTGTGTTGCCCATGTGTATGAGCTAAGTTATCTCAATTATTCCTTTGTTTTTATTTTGAAACTCTTGATTAGGTGAGTTATACATCCCAGGGTTGTAAATTTTCGGTACGTGTGAAACCAGGGCTGTCAATTTTTGTCAAACGAGTTAACGAAGTTTACTTATTAACCATAGACAATATGAAAAAGCTGCAGAGTAAAACTCCAGAGCGAGGCATCAGTTTGCACAATTGGTTATTAAATACACCATGGATTTTGCTGAGTCATGATTGCAGTGGCAAATTTAACATATTGTATCGTACATATATCCTAACTACATTTAAAAATATCTGAGTCAGGATTTCACTCAATTGTTTGAATATTTTCGTGACTCGGAACATAAGTATTAGATGTTGGCTCTGTCTGGAACCAATTGTGATCTTCAGGTTCAATAAATGATTCGTGTTAGCAGCGTTGGCTCTGTTTGAGTACTTGATTTTTCTTGAGGCAGGAGTAACTCGAATCAAATTTGATTCTGCAATTTTCAAAGTGTAGTAAATTGCGCGATATCACTAAAATTTGTTAGAATTATAACATAAAAAGGAGTCTCTGGCCGGTGAGGTAGCAACAGTAACCCACCTGCTTGAAGCACGCTTATCCGATCGACCTTCTTCTTCGGCACCATAATCCCATTCCTGCTGACCAGCCATCGCTTCTGCGTCGTCTTCGTCGCCAGACACCTTCGGTAACCGTCGGCGTCGTTCAGCGGCTTCGACTTCATCCTGGAGTCGTCGCTGTCTCAGTCGCCGCTGAAGACTTTCTTCCATTGCAGCTGCTGCTTGACGCCGTCTCAGCGAAACCGAAAACGTTTGATTCGATGGTCGGCGTCGAAGCGATCGTCGACGACGTCGTTCGCGTTCAATAATTCGGTATTCGTGCTCAATAGCTTTGTCGCTTGGATCGTACTCGTCGTCATGGTCGTCGTCATATTCGCTGTTGTCGTCGCTAGCGATTTCGTCACTTCTCCGACTGTATTCTTCGTCGTCGTCGTCGACGTCTTCTTCGTTGTCGTAGTAGTTTTCATCTTCGTCGTAGTTGCGCCGTCTTCGTCGTTCTCGACGCTGACGATCATCCGATATCGAGTAGTGACTTCGATGTTGGCCCCCTTGAACTTCTTCGTCTTCCGGAAGTTCTTCCAGGATGTTGTGTGCAGGGATTATCGACGGATATTCGTTCTGAAATTGTAGTGCTTCGTTACCAGTCATGACACTATTGCGGCGTTCACGTTATGTCCCCAACGTTTGGAACCTATGTACACCACATATTGTCAGGCACTCTGTTGACAACAGGGTGTCTTAGACGCCCCCATGTTTTTAATAAATTTTTCAAAGGTAGCTAGTTACGCGTTTTACCACTTCTCGACGGTGTCAGGCACATCGTGTCTTCTGGCAGTTATATTGACAGTGTTCGATAATTATTTGAGTAATGTTCATATGGGCTAGATACTAATATCGTAAATTTGTAAAAAAACTGCACAAGACAGTTGACTAATAAACAGACGGTATCCGTTATAGTTAATTTGCACCAAATTGGTAAGTACGGGTGTGTACGACACTGTCAAAAAAATGTAGTAGCTAGGGGAGTGTGTACCCACTCGGCAAATGATTTACAGTAAGGATGTCACCCTGACTGTCTATTCGGTAGGGTCGCGGCTACAGGGGTATAAAAGTTCCAAACATCGGGGGACATTATTACGTGAACGCCGCATATATATAGGTATAGGACACTTTGTTAAATTACTCTAACTAGAGCATTGAAATAACGTTGCGCCGTGCCTGCAATTAACGGATGGTCATGCTGGAAACACGCTTTTGACGAACGAACTCGGCAAGTATTCAGTTTTTGAAGACTTAAGCATTTTTAAATCAAAGGTTATGCTAAGCTTATCAAGTCTGTTTGATTTCAAACATTATATGTTTCCTGCCTGTTATGCCAAAATTTCTTTTGCATACTGGATAATGCTTGACATTGTAAAAAAATTCGGATATCAATGGTCAAAAACACTAATATAAAGTTTGGGTGAGATAAATTATCAAATGATATACAGACACATATATATTTAATTATGCAAAATTTTTTTGTGAGATCGCAAACCTATATATTCTGAAATTGTTCGTTTTCAACAATTTCTTTCTGAAAATTTAGATAATGGGAATTATTTAAATATCGCTTTTCTTAAAACTTATTTTTGCATTTGGTAAAACCGGGTAGTGTTGCAATTAGAACCAGCTGCATAAAAATTTCATTTGGTTGCTATTTCAGGGACATTTCATCATATTTGTGGCCAGTTTCCAATCAGATATTTGCTAGCCTGAAATTAGTTTTCTAACAGCTGATAATTTGCCAGCTGCTTTCATTGACCAGACAACATGTTCCACGTCTTTCCGAACATTATTTCCTTCCAACCATCTAGTCAAAACGCAAGCCTATGAAGATTTTGGGCAGAGAATCGTTTTGATATCGTAATCCTATATATTCTGAAATAGTCCATTTTGAAAGTTCTTTAAACAGCATGAATATTTAGATAATGCAAATTATTTAAACATCGCTTTTCTTAGAATTTATTCTTGCATCCACTAAAACCGGGCGTTGTTGCAATTAGAACCTGCTGCATAAAAAACTCATTTGGCTGACATTTCAGTGAAATTTCAGCATATTTGTGACCAGTTTCCAATCAGGTATTTATTAGCCTGAAAATAGTTTTATAACACCGGATATTTTGTCAGCCGCTCTCATTGACCAGACTACCTGTCCCACGTCCTTCCAAACGTCCAGTCAGAACGGAAGGCAATAAAGATTTTGGGCAGAGATGCTTATCAGAACATCTTAGCTTGGAGACTGTAAGTATCAAGAAACCGCGTATTATTTAGAAAAATACACACTAATAAGTAAGAGGCTTTTGGACATCATATCATAAAATGGAAAATTTTACACCATTATTTAGTTCTAAAAAAGAAGACTACTCAGATTAGATTATGACTACCGGGGTTTTAGTTTATCCAATTTTAATACTCTGAAAATTTTATCCAAATAATTTGCTACTTAACTGCTTACTAAGTTACGATAACACAGTGACCGAACCGATATGAGCTTGAAAAATGGAGTCACATAATTTGTTCCAACCTCACAGATGGAATAGGATGCAAGCAAATGATTTCACCGATCTGTTCTAGTCTTGGACCGCTAGCAATCGCAAACATTTAGGAATTTCCACGAATACCTTCTTGAGTTATTAATGCCGCAGTAAAAATTGCATTTTAGCTCTTTATATAGCAGCCAACTAAATGATCTATCTTACGGTAAAAAACAGGGCAAAATGTATTCTGTAAAACTATGATAAGCGAGTGGTAATATCTACTGTCTGTTAGGCATTCTAGCAGCTAACAGAATAGAATGGCAAAAGAAATAAGGCCGACCCCTAATTTTTAGGGAAATGGTTGCAAAAGTAACAGGCATTATATATGAATGTTGTCGTGTTGACAATCACCAATTTCAAAGTAATTCCTGAAGCAATGTTCATGTCAATACCTTCACTAAAGCTGAAAATTAGCAGAGTTTTCATGCTGAAAAGGTGACTGTGTCCGCCTAGCGTAAACTTAGCTTATCCCTTCCTTCTCAAGCTGCACATTAATACGCTTTGCTAAAATTAAGTCTCGAAATATAATTTAAAAATGTCGATTTGCACAGTAAACCAGTAACAATAATTTTCGTGCATAAAGTTAAGTGTTGTAAAGTTGTTCTATGCGTATGCTGCAGGCTAGGATTTTTTATATAGAGTCTTACTCCTTGATCCACGCGTACGCTTTTTTGAAAAAAATTACCTGATGATAAAATCGTTTTCGCCGCTTAGCAGTCAGCCGCTTTAGCAACAATAGCCTGGTAAATCCACCGAGTTGTCTTGGTCCGGTATCGCTTTCGTGTGCTCGACGACTGTAGCGTTTGCTTTTACTCCGCGTTGCTTCCACTGGTTCCGCATAGTCATCGTGCTCATCGTGATCGTAATAAGCATCCGATTGATAAGATCGACTTGGACGCGAGTGTCCGTAGTAATCCGAGTACTCTCCGGCCCTTCCACGGTGTTCGTCAAAACTGTAATCCTCGCGCGCTCGATAATCGCTATCACCATATCGTTTCAACGTCTCGCCTGCTTGTGGTCGCTTGATACTTTGATTGTGTCTTCGCGTGCGTGTCAAAAGACGTCGTTGCGTGTCGCTATAATCGCCTGTATCCGATTCTTCGTAGTCGTTTTCTGTCTCAGGTGCTTCTGTTGGTCCAACCGATTGCTCTGGAATGAACGTTAAAAGTTATATTGTACATGGTTTGCACAATTTAAACTATTCTGTGACAGTGTTCCTTGTGTTGTATTATTCGATGTCACTCGAACGAACCGTTTGCACAAGCGAACAGTAGCTTCAAATCTCCGTGGTTGGGTTCAAACTGTATGTAATGATTTGCTGTTGCCATCGATAACATGGGAATGCCATGCCCGATTTAAGTTATCTTCATAACACACCAAAAACTAAACGCAATGATGCTAATCCAACGTTTTTGGCGTGAACTGAAACTGATTTTTCACGTTTTCTACGACCACAATGTACACTAAATTCGATAAACTGGAAATTTTTATATTCAATATACAGTTTTACAGGAGATTAGACTACTGCTAATGATATGCTATAATGAACATCTGGGTCTCTGGATAATATGTTTTTACCAATTTTCACTCTGCAGAAGACACCGAGATGCAAGCTGTAATTAAAATTCAGTGATAGTAGCGAGCGCAGTTTTCTCAACTAGCCATAAACTGTCGAGAAAATCTATTGTGTGTCTGTGCCTTGGATAATTCTCATCACCTCATTGATGGAGTTTTGAATTTCTTTAATTTGATGTCTAATAAAGTCTTTTTCTGCAGCTAACTTTGTGTCTTAGCTGCTCCAATGACTTGCGTCCAAAATTCTTACAAAATGGACTTGAATTTAGAACTGTGCTTTGGAGCATTATGTAATCTTCTCCCACTCCTCCGAGAGCATGACATATGATGAGGTAGCGATTAAAATAATTAGCTTGTGAAGCTGCAACACAAAACAACATGCGAAAAGCTGGTTAATATTATCACGACAGAAAATTGGATCTGCATTTCTTGATACGAAGTAAAAAGTTACACACAAGTATTTTTTACTACACCATGGGAAAGGTTTTGCGTAATCTTGGCATCTGCGTTTTCACGTGTTTTAATCTTAATTCTATGAACTTCGCCAATACGCAGTAAGGATATATTGACTATAAATCATTATATATGTACTTTCCCTATATAAAAGACTAACCCACAAGTCTTGTTGAAGCAACTTATCTTGTGACACATTTCGTATCCGCCGGCTGATGATTCTATTAAGTTTATAATCATAAAAACACATTCACAAGCTTGAATGTATTTTAACTTTTACAAAAAAGTATTGGTGCAGTAAGAACGTTTGGGGGCCCGGTCACTCAGTGAATCACTTCTGCATTAAAAACGCGTGCCAGAAGGCGGTATTCCTAATTTTTACGTAGCATTGATAGTCCATGAATTATTTTTCCTGCTTCTAGTAACCACCCTTCCTCAAGCTTCAGCTTGCCACAACTTTCTTACTCATTTGATTCCATATTGAAATTGGGTCTGTTGTTTGCGGCTTTATTGGACGATCGTCAGGATGTCGTAAGGTTTCTGCTTCGGGCGGTTGTTCCTGTCAATAGTATCAAGCAACATCAAGATATTGAACCTTCGACAAATTATTGTTAAATATTTACTTGTGCTTATAAATACATATAATAAAGTTTTCATTGCGATATATAATGTTTTGCGAACAATTTCGGATGATCGAATTTATCAAAAGGTTTTGGAGTATATAGTGCAGAACGTGGCTAACTACCACTTTAGTTACAGATACTATTTTTATTCGGATATGATCCCCTTTGCTACACCACTTCGTCACGTGGGTTGGCAATTATGACCAATACCGTTATATGCTGAACAGGGTTTAGCGCGACGCAGCTTGAAATCATTTACTATTAAGCACCACTAAGCTACATCTAACATGAACCAGATAAAGCGAAAGATAGTTGCCAATACTCTATCATCTCCGACCGCACGAGTTATCAGCATCACATCCAGGCTGTTTCACTTTACTTGACAGGATAGAAATTCTAACACGCAGTTTTGACCGGGACAACCCTAAATATGACGCACAGCGGGAATGCCAGGCAACGCAGATCCGACAAATGGACAAAACGGGATCGTCTATTTCCCCATGGGTAGCCTGTTTCCTCGCTTATCCAGCCGCACTAGCTATTTCCTGGCTGGTGAAAACGGTAGTTGACCAAAACAGTTTTCACCAACAAGTGTTGACGTCAAAACTTGATATTTGTATAGGAACAATGGATGACATTAGTCCGGTCCATTCAAATCTGATGCATTTTAAGCAAACAATTTTAAATATGTTAATTTAAATTATTTGAAATTAATTGCATCTGTTTGATCCCTGCAAGCGAGGACAAACAGCTCAGGAGGAGGACTATAATTTGTTTCCGAAATGTGCATATTTCATAATATTAGAATCATACATGCTCAAGGTCCGAGTTTACAAGGGGTTGCCGGGACCTCATAGGGGAAGGCAGTGGTTCGGCCTTCAGCGTTCCTTCCAGAAGGGGAACAGATGATCGGTAGGGGCAGTGGAGCTTCGGCGTCCTACACCTCAGGAGGATAATACACTTATTTCCTATGAGCACGTATAATCATAACCTCTTTCCGTTTAAGCTAAAGGTCTACATCTCAATAGGGGGTTGGCTGGGATATCGTGGTAGAATTTTTTGTCTCAAATGTAAAGAATTATCTGTAAAATATAAAAGTATATATATGGAATTCAGTTCTTATATCGGTCGTTTTAATGGTTTTCAGTGTTGAGCTTCGATATTCATTAAAATCAAATCAAAACTTAAAGTCATTCGTTATGAAGCGCTAATGAGAAAAATTTCTTCTTGGTTATATCTTTTGACCAAAGAACAAAAACCACAGCACAACGACTTGATAATGGCATTTTCATGTTTCTGGATCATAAAGTCTATCTAGATATAATTCCGAGTTGTCGGGCGGTTTTTATTACTGGGGCCCATCATGATATTTCGAAACGTTAAGTTAATTTACAGCGCATACCGTCAGTGAACTGCGAAATAAATCTTTTAAAAATGTAACATGCTAAATTTTCATTAACCTTTACGTCCTGAATTAATTTTCATATCGATTATCGACGAACAATTGTCACCGGGAGCAGTCTAACCCCGGATGCTCGGGTGAAAGTCACGATTACTATCCAACGGGCTATCTCGGAACTACCGCTTGAGCAACAACATGCGTTGCAATAGCGCAGCATACACCACATTTAGTTAGTACAACATATTCAACCGTAATTTAGTTGCTGTCAAACAACTGCAGGAGTTAAAGGGTTAACATGGTCTTATCAGTTATCGAAGTTTCAATATTGTGCTTTTTCTGAATTTTTACATGTCCATAAAATATAAACGTTTAATTAATTATTTGCTTAAAAATGATTAGGTACTGTGATCGTTTTTTCTTCACCCTCACGAACCTGTGTTTGATTCGAAACTTGTAAATCAGTCAGTAAATGATAGAAGTAATGAAATCTTTTTCATTTAATAGTGGCTCATGGTTTTGTAATAAAACTTAGTTATTTGCTAGAAGCTCAAGTAACAGTGTAAGTATAGTGTTACTACTAAGATGAATTCGTGAACTTTGAGCTCTAAACGTGTAGGCTGTCAGCTCAATCGTGTCAGTCGTCAGAGCAGCCTTAGATTAGTCATATACCTATGTCGGGTTGAGTTGACTTCGTGTACACTCTTTGGAGCAACTTTTTCCTTCTAAAGGCCATGAGGTGGGACAACAGACGCTTGAAAATTACGATAATCCAATTTTCATAGCCGTGCTAGCGAGTTTTCGTGGTTAATGCAATAAAGTTTTGTTTTAAACCTCTCTCATCTGCCAAGTAAGGTTTAAGTTATCTGTTGTAACACAGTATAATTGGAATTATGAAATCATATTTCTCATCAAACTTAAATCGAAATTAATTTGCATATCTATAGCAATACCTACCTGATCGTGATCTGCTCCGTCGGATAGTCTTAATTTCTCCAACAGCGACGGCACGCGTTGCTGCGAATCAGACGTCATGCCAATTTCACTGCTCTGTTCTTGTAGGGGTCGCTGTTGTTGGCTGCTATCAGTTACAGTTCCTTTCGGTGTCAACCCTAGTACTGTTTGTGCCAGTCCAAGCCCTGATTGCGACTGTGCTGGGGTAGTGACGCTGTTAGAACTACTGCTTAGCAACAGCTGTGGCACAGTGGGTGGTTTTTGTTGTGGTTGTTGTCGGTCTTGTTGAAATTTATGTTGAAAGACTTGTTGCAATGGTGGTAACGCATCGGATTGTTGCGACGTCAACTGTGGAATTTTTAGTGTATACGGAGACGCTGAACTTCCGCTTTGTCGATCTGGACTTGGCGACTTCGACAAGGAAACGTGAAGACTATAACCACTTCCGTCTGGTTCGACAGGTCCGAGATTGATTGTTTCTTCTTGGATAACTCCAACGCCTCCTGCTGCAGCTATGTTATGGTGACGGAATGATGACCGATTTTCCATTACTTCAGGCGAGTCAGTGTCGGTTTCATGCGGCAGCGTTCTTCTGAATTTTGTTCTGCCGCAAGCATAACAGACATCAGATATCGCGGGGTTGGATGGACTATTAAGATACGACCCGCACTGACAGCAAAATGAGTTGGTGTTGGGCATCGGCTGTTGAATAATCGTTAACGGGTTTGCAGGAATCGTTGGGTAAGTATGAGGACTGGCTGCAAGCATTACTGGTGCTTGTGGAAGCGAATACGCTGAAGGCTCGACAACGGAAACAAGAGGCTAGGGCAAAAAAGCATTAAAGGTTTGTGCAGCCCAACCGTTTTCACTGAATTTTTAACTTTTGAAATTGCTCAAACAGTAGGGCTTGCTATTAAATCTGGTCTCCTGCAACCGGATCATCCTTTTATAGCAAACAGAGGCAATAGCTACGCCGTTTAGTTGTTCTTGCTTCATTAACATTTGCCAAAGAGATTATTTTTTCTATATTGTTCCTGTTGGCGCCATATTCCATATCACTTTATCACATGAGGTTAGCGGTTACCATGCTATATATACATAATAAAACAGAATTCCATTTCACTTTGAACTAAAAGTGAGCGTTCTCCTTCCTACTGTTGGAAAAATATATATATATTGATTAATGCTTTTACCATTGCGTAAGGATGGTTAAACGCCAATCAATTCGTAAAAATGTTCCTGATATCTGCTCATACATACTTGCCTATAAGTAGTTGTTGTAAAACTTTGCAATAGTGCAGTATTAGAAGAAACAAAACAATGTATCTTACGGCAGTATTAATATTAAATCATATTTAGTAATGAAATTATTAACGGTTTCTAGTGGTGTGGACGATTTTTTAGAAAATTAGTTAGAGGACTGTTCCTTTACGTGTGTTTTTGCAAAGTCTCAGCGACAAATTTGTTAAAGAACGCCTAAAATCGGCATAGTCAGGATTTGCCTCACCGGGAGTCATACCATCCTTGCACGGAAAGCGAGTTATTGCATGGTACCATGATCATGCTCATAACCAGCTTTGCTTATTAACATTTCGCTTATTAATAATAGTATTCCGGTATGTTCGTTGTGCTTTGCCATTACATGTGTTATTTTTATATGTATTTTGTATCGGATTTTTATTTGGAACATCTTATCGGAACAGCGTGATAGGAGCTTAATGTTCAACCTGATAGAAGTCTGGTTCGAAAAAATCAAGAGTCGACTTGCAATGTGCTGGACGTGAGCTGAAAATTGAGCTCTCCTACAGATTAGTGGAAACTCGTCGTAACTCGACCAGCTGCCCATTTCACCGAAATTTCAAAATTATTGCCGTCCGGGAATAGCAGGCCATCGATTGCCCGAGTTAGACCATCGGCCTGGCAGTCAGTGCGACTAAAAGTATAAAATTTACCTAGAATGTGCAATATATGTAGCCATGGTCACGAAATCAACGGAAAGCAATGAGCTGAGAAACAATGAAAAAGTAAGGGTATGGTAGCTCGGAATACAGGAAAACGACGGATATCGGGTTCAATCATCGGCCTGTAACCGTCTAACGGTTTAGATTTCGGGAAAACGACCCGAGTACTTTTCGATGGAGAATGTTACGGCCTTTCCCACGAGGCCAAAATGATGGAAATCTCTCCAAGCTCTTGTTATCCTGCTTGAATGAAAGATGACTGATCGAACAGTCTTGGTAGCCTCACTAAACTGTCGAGGTGTCACCCAAAGCGGTAAAATAAATATTGTTTATGAAAACATAAAAGATTTGAATTTTATAGCTTTACAAGAGACTCATTTCTGGAACCATGGTGATTCAGCTACTTTCAACATGGTTTTTGAAAAACTAACTTGAAATTTACCATTCGTATGCGGTTGAGAGTGACTCCTTCGCAGGAACCACTCTTTTAATAAGTATACAAACCCCAGGAAAGGTTGCCGAGAGTGTGTTCAGTATCCCAGGTAGAGCAATAGGTCTTTTAGCAATAGCAATATGACATGAATGGATTTGATTTTATGATTGTCGAGGTATATGCACCAGCAAATGGTGAAGTTCGGGTGCTATATTTCAATGAGTTACAGATGTCTTTAGAAGGTATGAACCGTGTTTTTCCAGCAAGGTTTGTTTTTATTGGGGATTTCAATGTTGTTGAAAATCCGATCTTGACAGATCCGCAGTGAGAGGTAACCCACAGACTGGATTATTGGAGCTTAGACAAATCACAAATTTAATTAATGTACACGCCTTTTTTCGAACTAGACATCCATATGACAGACTGTACACCTATTTACCTCGGGTGCACGGAACTCAGTCACGACTCAATAGAGTTTACGCTCTCAACAGATCATGTGAACATTGTACTAGCTTTAAGACTAGAACAGTAAGCCAGGGTGACCACGTTCTCTTCTCAGTGCGGTTAGGTTACAAGATCACGCGTTAAGAATGCGGCCCTTCATATTTTAAGTTAAATACGCTGCTAATGCCAAACGATTTAATTTGTTTTTAAATATTAGGTATATAAATTCTAATTTTAACTTTGAGGCAACAAATTTAGCCATAGAATGGGATACAGTGAAGGGACATCTTAAGTATTATTTTCTCCAAGTAGGTAAGGAGCTAGCAATGCAGCGCAAGCGAAAGCGGAAAGAGTACGAAGATAGGATCAGAGATTCAAAGACAGTGCTTTAAAAAGAACTACGAAACGTATACATCCATAATCAACTAAACATTAACGAACGGCAAATCGCTGCAGAAAATTCGTTTTATGTAAAACAATGTCTACTCGGTACCAATTATTATAACTATATAAACGAAGTGGTCACTCTGCCATTTTGCAAAGAGCCTCCGCAGAAATAGTTTGGAAGATATATTTTTCTATAGCTTAATAGATAGAAATGGAAACGAGCTGGTTGATAGTCGTCAAATTATGCTCGAAATGTCTATGCACTACGAAGAACTGTATATGTCAGAGGGCTGTAATATGGAACAGACAAGTAAGTTTGTTGATGCACCAGGCCTACCAAAACTCTCTAGCCAGCAATCCGAGGGTATTTCGGGGGAAATATCAATTGAAGAAGTAAGAAAATCTATTCTCAGTTTTAAAGGAAGAAAGTTACCATGAAGCGATGGTCTTCCTATCGATTTTTACAAAAAGTTTTTCGACCTTTTAATACCAATCATTACGAAAGTCTATAATTACTGCTATCGTAACAAATTTCTTTCTGGTACAATGCATCACGGTATAATTTTGTCCCTTGATAAAGGGAAGGGTGATCGCAACATTAGGAAAAACTGGCGACCGATAACTCTCTTAAACTGTGATTACAAAATTTTGACCAAGGTACTGACTAACCGACTGGAAACCGTCATTCATACTATCATCTACTATAACCAGACGTCTGCAGTACCTAAACGAGATATTAGGGACGCTGTCTTATCAATCACTCTATTCCATCGTGGAGAAAGCAAATAGGGGTGATGAAGAAATGTTCCATCTATCAATAGATCACCAGTCTGCGTTTGATTTAATAGAATGGCCATTCATGTTCCGAGCATTAGAAGCTATGAGCATAGGACAAGTTTTGGCTATGTTAGCCAAAGTTTTTCGATAAAACGTGGGATAAGGCAGTGGTGTCCGTTACCTCCACTTTTGTATGTAATAGTAACTGAAACTCTAGCTCATGCAATTCGATCATCAAATAAACTAAGGGGTATATCAGGATTCGGTGTAAATCACAAACTTTCTAAATATGCAGACGATACAACGGTGTCCCTGCGGAACTACGAAGAAGTGGTTGAAGTTTTTGATATATTTGATTTTTTTCAGGGAGCATCTGGAGGTAGAATAAATAAGCAAAAGACGCAATTGATGTCGATCGGAGTTTTTAGGCAACAGCCTTATTTGTCACGGTTCTCAGATTATTATGTGGAAAACTTAAAGATATACGCATACCACATCGATATCAATGAGGGGTTTTATAGCTTAAGCAATTGGAAAACACCTGGGGAAACAATCCAAAATTACATCGAAGAGCACCTCCGAAGGAATCTTCGTTTTTTGGAAGAGTTAACGCAATGCCTACCTTTTACTTATCGTCTGTGTGGTACATTGGTTGTATAACACAGCCTCCAGTTGCGGCGAAAGCAATGGACAAATTTTTGTGGTACCCGTCTAGGAAAAACTTGTTGAATAAAAGCTTAATAAAGCTACCACGAAACAAAGGAGGTGTCTCATATCGAGATATAACATTACGTATTCATGCAAGTAGACTCATGGTGCTTCTTAAGACATGGACAGCTTCAGAGGCATTGGAGTGACATAAATTTTTCGATATTTATTACAGTAGAATAGCTGGACTTGGCCCGAGGGAATTACGAGCTACAGATTGTCCTCAGTTTTTAAGGAGATGAGAAAAGCTCAAATGCAATTTAACTGTCGAAAGATAATCACACAGTTAATATTTTAGGTGTACAATTGAACATGCATGTATGTCATGGAAAAACTCTATATAGGCTGATGGTAAGTCATCAGTACGGACAGTCAACCTTGACCATTCATGAATACTGGGTGGAAAAGCTAAATATGCAGAGACGACCAAACGGAAACCAGTACATGCCAAGGTCGTGGTTTTTTCTCTTGCCCGTTTTGAAAACTGCCTTAAGCAATCTTTTCATTATAGTGTTATCCACAGAACGGTAATGACACGGAAGCAGACGCGCGGATTTTTGGGTACACCTGAGTTTTGTTTCTTTTGCGATATAATGTTGAATTTGAGAGTTACAGAAGACTTTGAACATCTTTTTTTCTTTTGTAATCGGGCTTGTAGAATATATAGCCAAATTCATCCACTTTTAAACGCAGTCTTAGGCAATGGGAACCATCATATTCCGATGGAGGATTTTATTCTCGGCAGAGAAATAGCTGAAAAAAAGACCAAGAAACGTGTTTTAATTTAATTGTCTATACGTCACAACGGGCAGTTCTGTACGGAAAAAAGAGTTCGATAATGGAAATTACGAATTTGAAGCATTTGAATATTTTAAAAAGCTGATATATTTTAATTTCTACAGTACAAAAACATGTCTCAGGACAAGCAATTTTCTGTGCGTTTTGGCGGGCCTGACGGGATTGTAAGTATACGCCCTGACGGCCGATTCCTGTTAAGAAATTAAGGCCATCTAAAGCTGAAAAAATTTGCAGGGAAAAAAGTAAAACATAAGTGTATAGTGAGTATAAATCCGGACAAGGAGCCTGAGTTTCAGATTGTTGTAAGCTTTTTTTATTTTTCATCAGTAGTAGTGTTTGAAATTACTCATAACCACACTATTTCTAGAAGTGTTCTGTTTCTTGTAACTGTTTTCAGAGTGCTCATACGAGTGTGTTGATTTTGTGTAATTTTGCATTAGCTGCGCACGAACAAAAAACATATCGCACGCAGCCACCCAGCTGTCTGCTTAAAATATCGGAAACTAAACTACATCTTTCAGGTTTTGATGGATCAGATTATTTTAGATAAAGATTTGTATGCATTCTGCCAGTTCTGACGTTCTAGACAAACAAAATTATTAATGTAAGCCTCAGAGAATAATTTTTTGGCATAACCATAATGTAACTCCCTCTCCTCATGTACTAGTTTTAAGCAGACAAATGGGTTAAATCTATATATCACGTTGTTGAGTGTATAAAGCGAATAAAACGAGTAAACTGTAATCAACCATCCTATTTTGTATTTTTGGATAAAATTTGTTACGGAACGCTTTTTGGTCACTTGAAATTCTGTTTGCGAACACAGCGCTCGCGATTGAAATCTAACCATTTTGTGTTAGCGAAAATTGAAATAAAATTACCCAAATGTTTGAGAGTCGATTTGATTGTGACGTCACTTTTGCATTAAATATGTTCGCGAACACTGTATAATTGAAATTTAAATTATAATACATTAGGTAACAGAATTTCTGCAAACTGAAATAACCAAAATTCTGTTCGAAGACAAGCTCTAATTTCTGGCACTTGAATTTGGTTTTGTCAATTTTCGGTTAGCGAAAAACGGAATGAAATTAGGCCTGTTTTCCGTAACAAGGGTTTGCGATTCGATATTGGTTATGACAGAATAGGATGGTTGACGGGGTCACCTTAACTTTACTCACCAATAAATCAATCTAAATTAAAAAAGAAATGCGGTCGGGGGATGTTGAGCAAATTTTATTGGAGCCGAAGGCACTGGAAATGTCCATAACCAGGCACTGATTAATGTCGTTAGCGATTCCATGTTTGTATTCATGCATTGATTTGTACTATCTTCCGCTCGATGATCATAACCATGCATTGTTCTGTATTATATTGGACTATAATAACCTATGCAACTTACTTTATCATCTCATGCCTCAATTAACCTGCATATCATGTATCTTTAAGACAGTATCCCCGATTTTTGCTCACCCGCCACCCCAAATAGCCTGTAGCCCTATATTTTGGGGTTTCCTCATTCTATAGTTCAAGAACAATGGTGGCGCCGCGCGCTACACGGAGCGCGTTTCGAAGCACACTAAGATATATTTCTAGGGCCACAGCCCAACATAAACTCGCCAAAATTGGGAGTAACAGAAATAGCGGTTTCTTGGTGCGTAACTGTTACGGGTACTTACTCGCTCATGTCGGTTTCCCATCGTTTAACTTCCCCCTGGAACATGATTAAAGGAGGTTGATTCGTATTGTTGCCATTATACCCTCAACTGTTCTTTGCCTATAACTTTTAATGATTACATTCGCACTGTGCAATACCCTACATTGACCGTGTTATCTAACTTGTATTCTACATATCTGCAAAATATAATCTAGAAAATCACCGTCCGCGTCCCGTGTTCATTGCTTTGACAGTGCGTTATGTTTGTCCGCGCGGACCGGTCGGCTCTACGCGCCAGAATATCCCAAGCCTTGACGGGTATGGTTTGCTACCAATATTGATATTATAATCAAGGAACTACGAGAGGAATCCCCGAAATCGTCAATCGAATTCACTTGCGGAAACATCACGCTCAAATCGTAGTCAAAATTTATTAAGAGGATTTTGGTACTTCGATCAAACCATGCCGGGTATCAAATTACCGACCCGAAAGTCCGCCGTTAAACTTTCAGAGACTGTCGGAACCCTGTGGGGGCCACCTTGGCTAAAACTAAGCAGTGGGATTTGAGTTACAACCGATTGAGACAGAGTAAAAATTTAGGCAAAAGCTAAATCTATACTCAAACAATAACGAATTAAACAACTTCCAGATGATATTAAGATAGGGAACATCGGTTAGGCATTATGACCTGTGAGCAGGTTTCGGTGCCAACCTCCCTGGGGGACCTCAGTAATCATACCGTTTACTAGACACGAGCGCCATCAGTCAGGCGGGTTCGAACACACCTCGTGAAGCCCGCCTGCGACTTGCTAAGCTCCGTAGCTTCTTGGGTCTGCCCAAGAAAAGTGTCAAAATCGCTAAAATAGAAAATTTTATGGACCACCCTTGAGGTTATGATAGCCGAGGTCGTATGGGCATGGTGTTAGGAAGTTTCGCCATGCTGCTCCGTACCGTTATTACATTAGAGCCAATCTTGCGATACTAATACAGAACCTTAGTTTCATTTCTATGGGAATATATAGATCAAAATGCTATCACAGCGTTTTCAAATTTCTTAAACGTGCGGGCATCTATCACTGTATATTAATTTTATATATGGCTATTTTAGCTTTCTAAAATAGCAGCAACATATTGAAACAGCTTCAACCAGAAAAAACTTTAGGGTAGATATTAAATTTTTCACTATGTGATTCGCTTATTTGCCTGCATTTACTGCTTTTATTCATTTCAGTGCAACTATTGCACCTAGTTTGTTGGATCCAGTTGTTATAGACCTATTTCAGGTCAAAGTTCATCCGAAAATAAACTTTTTCTGTGAATGGTTTCACAGTGCTCGTAACGTGAAGTTATATATTTAGAGCAGCAACATCGTTTTTCATGTGACGGCATAGGAACCAAACCCCTTTATTTTAATTGAAAATATATCTATGTTTGGTAGTAGCGATATGAAACACTCAAACTGCTAGATTTATTTGGCTCAAATTTTCAGGTCACACTTCATGCAAAATTTACCAGTTTCTCTTATAAGATTTTTTACAGTACTCTTAACGTGACGCTATGTATTTAGAGCGGCAACATCGTTTTTCTTATGACGGCATAGGAACTAAACCTTTTTATTCTAATTAAAAATATGTTATGTTTCTTAGTAGCTATATGAAACACGCATACTACTAGATTTATCTGTCTCAAATTTTAGTAGTGCATTTGACATAACTTTGTACCATTTGTAGTATACTAATTTGTTCAGGGGAAAATATTTCTGATAATATCCCTTTAATAGATGGTTATTCACTCTCTTGATCGCTCGGAAATTCTCGTTGTGGCTTTCTTAAATTGCTGGTGTTTGCGATTCCGCACTTGGGAGGCAGTTGACATGGGGTAGAGGCGTAGATCAGATATCGCGAACGACCACCCTCTTCTAGTCAAGAAATATAAGCCTTGCTGTGCATGTTTTAGACATTTTCTAGTGTAATTGCTATGTAGCCTACCTTAGATTGCGTCACTAAAACTTTGAGATACATGTGCTACCTGAAGCTGGCTAATTGTATGAAGCTACCATATCAATGAATTGTTGCAAAGCTTCAGCATTAGGGCTGGACAGATTTGGATACGATCGTCGTTCCATTATCGTTGTCAGAAAAGCGGTAGCGACAAGCTAAGCATTATGTGTCAACGCTAAGTAAGTTAAAAATGGTTGCGTGCACAGCTCTATGAACGATTGCTACGATTGTTATAATCTTTACGCTTAGTACTCTTCTTTACGTTAATGTCATCGTTGATGAGTTCCGCCTCGCTCCAAACAATTAACAGCCGTGCACCGCCGTGGCACTGAATTTGCGCCGCTTTTCCTTACGGTCTACCCACGTCACTACCAACTCTGGGTTTAACATGACATTGACATGTATTTTTATAACAAATCTCGAGAGGTTAGAGCATGACTTTTGTGCTACCTACCCAAAACTTAAAGCGACATTACCGGTAAGTACAGCGAACGACCAGTCGTAGGCTGATTTACTCTGTTTAAGCTATCGAAAACTGGTGAGTGGCGTGATTGGGGAACAGTGGGAAGGCTTGTGCCACGACTATGCCGCAAGTCATCTCGGTGGGACATCGGATTTTGATACGAATCCATGTAGTAAATATCTGGATTGTCGTCAATCCATGCTTGCGACGCATGCTTGATTAGCTGAGCGTGTTTAGCCGCTTTAGCTTGCTCTTCAGCACGCCGAATGCCGTCAGCCAACAGCGATGCTCGAGTTTCCTCGCGAATCTGAAGTACAATTCTTGAAATCAAGATTCTGATATTGAAGTGTAGCTTTGCTTAATATATTTTTAAAATAGTGTCCAAGTATGATGATTCGGGTGGAAGAAATTGCAAATTAAATACAGATATTTATAATGTCATTAAGCAGTGATGTATATATGCATTACTTACTTTCGCGACTGAGGATTCAAGATATTTTAGTATATAACGTTTTGGAAAAGAAACCCCTTTCCTGCAACTGTATTGAAGAATTTATTCGAATCACATGGCTAGCACACAGACCAACTTGATTTGACTCAATGAATATATGAAAGTTTTTGTTTAATAGACCTAGAGTGTAGGTGTTCTTTTTAGATGGCATAAATTAGTCGAATTTTACTGTTTCCGAAACTCTCCCGAAGATATTCGCTTTAGTTGAACTCGTCAGCGGAAGCTTTTCGTATGGATACGTTCATTTATCCACTTTATGAATGACAAAATAGAAATTCCTCTTTCTAAAACATTGCATTCTAGGAACAGCTGGTCGGTCCTGACTTCTCACTCAACTCTCTTAGAACTTAGTTTTAGCATATAGAATTTTCATGCCCATGCTATATTTATTTACTGTTATAATTATTTTCATACGTTTTCGCTACACTAGACATCGTTTATATGGTAATCGCTTTTTATATTCTACGCTCTGTCTTATAAACATATGTCATACCTGCCGACAGCGGTTCATACCATTGGCGGATCCAAGGGGGGGTGCTGGGGGTGCGCACCCCCCCCCTTTCGGGAAAGGAAGGAGACGTTTTTCAACGGACGAGACCTGTTAAACCAAAAATTTATTCAAAAATGCTATCAGGTTATATTCCGATATATCCATGTTATCCAAGAAACTCAGAAGTTGGAGTTATCCACTTAAGAAATCATTCCAAGTTCGACATACAAAAATAGTTCTTGCTTTATGTAACTATCTTACCCTAAAGAATCATATCAAGTCTTCGCGACTTTTGTACAGCGAATGCGTTCACGACGGACTCCGTTGGAACAGCTATGCCTCGATGAATACTGAGCAATGCCAAGCCGTTGAGACGGTCTTCGCGGGTTGAACTGCGTAGATAGGTTTTGAGCCGTCGAAGTGTCGAAAACGATCGTTCGGCTGACGCAGTTGTAACTGGTAGCGTGGATAAAATATGCAGAAGACACCGTACATTTGGAAAAAACGCAGGGTCTGCCGCAGCCATAGCGTCAATTGCTGTTGCGGGTTTTTGGTCGTCGTCAACTCCATTCCACTTTTGTCGCCAGAGTTCCACTTCAGCCAGACATGTTGACTTCGAGTCAAGATCATCGGCGTATAGTTCATAGAGTTCTGACACATCGAACGTTTCCGCCATGTACTGCGGAACTAGGTAGTTTGCCATAGCGGCTTTCATGATTGTATCGGAGAAGCGCTGTGCAAGTTGTTGCAGGATATTGTCCATAAATGGAATGAAAACTTGAGTTCGGTAGTACTGTTCTGGGGGGGAACGTGGCCGCGTCGGCGTGAAACAGCTGACGGAACGACAACATCGATTTCATTTTCTTCGGCCAATTTTTCAACTTCTTCAAATAAACAGCGAAACGTTGAGTCGGCAGTATCGCGCTTGTTTTGCAATACGGTCACTACGTTGTCGATCATGTCTGCACACTTCATGATGTCGCAAGAGGGTGCTTGAAGGCTGCGGGACAACGGAAGTGTTACTGACAATGCAGACTCGAGTACAAGCAACCCGACAAGGAAATCTGCGTTCCGAATGCGGAATCGGAACAATTCCGCTTTTGCAGACGTGTTGGTGTCATCCGTGTTCTGCAGTTCAGCCAACGCGTGCGAAATTGGTGATAGAAGTTCACGAAAAGTGGCGACGGCTTCATGACGTTCAATTGCTAAAGCGGACGAAATTGCTAAATTCAAACAGTGGCTCGAGCAATGGGTATAGAGGGCCTTGGGAAATACTTCAGCTATCCTAGCTTGCACTCCACTAAATCGACTAGCCATATTGCTGGCGCCATCATATCCTTGTCCCCTTAACCCGTTCAAATTTACATTCCAGTCAGTCAAATATTTGATTATTATGTCCGCTAAATTCGCTCCAGTTAAATCAGTGACCGGTACAAAGCCAAGAAAGTCTTCTCGAAGACACAGTGGACCACCATCGGCCGAGACGTAACGTGCACATAGAGAAAATTGTTCCATTAATGAAATGTCGGTCGCTTCGTCTGCAAGTATAGCAAAGTAAGGACTGTTATTGATCATTGCGACAATTTTGGATCGAATGTGTTGCCCACATATGTCAATTATTTCATTTTGAACCACTTTGCTGATGTAAGAGGCATTCTTTGGACCCGATGTCAAGTGCTGTCCAAGGGCGGCATCGCCTGAAGCCACACGAAGTCGAACTAGCGCCCGGAAATTACCTTCATTAGTGGTTGTTTCAATGTTATTTGCATCAACCAGAGGCCCGTCGTCACGGTGACCACGGTAAGCGATGTTTTGCCGAGCGCACAATTTGACAATGTCTACGATACTCGCCAACACTGCTCTATTGCGGGATGTAGACTCCTTTCTTTGTCGGTCCATAACTTCAATCACGGTACTAGTGCGGGCCGTTTGCAGGAACGCTTCTGTGCGAGCGGTGCAGTCCAAATGATACTTGTTAGTCTGATGTATGCGGCACATTTCAACAGTGTCCTTCCAGTTCCTTAAGGGCTCCGATACAAGTGTGCGAAGCTTATTTCCACCTGCGAATTCACTGGAAAAAAGGACGCACCATCGACAAAACAATCCCTTTTTTGCGTCACTGTACCCGAGCCATTTGAACTCGGTTAACCATTTCGGTTGAAAAGTAGTTTGAAACGTTCGTTCAGCTGGAGTGTTCTTTTTGATAACGCGCGTCTGCTTTGCGTATAAGTAATCATTGGGTGGAATCCATGGGTTTTCAATAAGGCTTAGTTTCGTCACATCGGATGGGTTACTATCAATGTATAAACCAATGTCCATCGCGTTAGTACCCTGTGACGGCAACACATCCGTTCCTATTTGCGCGACTACATCTGATTCAGAACACTCATGGCGTTCAGTTGGTATACTGCCGCTGGTGGACGTTGCGTCTTTTGGTGTCGGTCGAAATAATTCGGACAATTTCAACTGTTTATTAGGTGGAGGGCGATCGTTAGCACTCATTATTCAATAATCGATTTATATACAGCGCCTATTGTACGTAAAGTTCACTTAGATAACTGAAATCAATAAATAAATGTAGTAAATAAAGTTTATATACCAAGTTTATGTCGAAACTTGTACTGCACACCCCCCTTTTCAAAATCCTGGATCCGCGCCTGGTTCATACGGCTACCCTACCCCTAGGACCTCGGGCCCATCCGCTCCGCCCTTTCTCCTCGAGGCTTTTTGTCTAACCCCTGAAGTACGACACAACCCTTCTGCTGCGTCGCAACTCCTTGCTTTTCTAAATCACAGAAAATGTATCTCGTAGGTCGTAATGGATAAGAAATCCAGCCCTACAGAACTTCCGGACGTCCCGGGAAACAAATACGCGCTGACTTACCATATTTTCTTTCCATCGGCTCCGCTCGCGCTGATTTTCAATATACGCCTTAAAATCTTTTAGTTGTTGTTCTTGCCGAATTAGTTCTTGCTCGAAATTTTCGCGCTGTTCGTCCAAAAGACCTCGACGCCGATTTCGTTCGATTTGTTGTTCAATTTCTTGCTAAAAATTTGATTTTCAAAATATATATGACCAATACTATTTGAAATTATAAATTAGTAATACCAAAACCCACTATATATATTCTTCCATTTTAAACTGTCACCAAAGCCAAATTTTAGACAGCTTTTTATTTTCTGTAAATTGCACATATTTTTACTTCTAACCGTACATATATTTCGCACTAGCCGACATAGGCGTAGCCAGAAAATCCGAACTAAGGGACACCAAGGCTTTCTGGAGGGGCACAGAATCCGAATTGGGGGCGCCAAGGTTTTCGGGAGGGGCACTGTAAATTCGAACTTTGGGGCACCGAGCCAAACGGGGGGCGGGGGGCACGGCCCTCCGTGGCCCCCCTTGGCGACGCCCCTGCCAGCCGACCTGTCGGAAGAACATTGGTTAAACGGGCTAACAAAATTTTAGCTATTTTTTATTACCCCACGTTCTAGTATAAATTACATAAAAGAATTAGAATGAAAGCTACTAAATGATATTGAGTGCTGCGCTAAGAAAGATGCATTTGAACGAATCACGTTATCGTTTTCAAACACCACGAAACTATTTATAGTGACCATATAATTCTAATACGTAATCTAAACAACAATATATATAAATCATTTAATGATACAAGACTTATTGTAACACAGGTTATATAGTTAAAGCCGTGCATCGAAATGCGTTAACGCACGTTTAGCTAATTAGCTGTATTACAAGTCTGTTGAAGCACAGCTAGGCGTGCGTGAAGAGATTTTTACACACGGTTGTGTTATTTAACTCGTTCAAACTCTTACGCACTCGTTTGAACTTGGCACAACCGTGCGTACAAAACACTTAATGCACGATAGCTGTGCTACAACTATTACTTGTTACAAAGCCTACGTTTTGATATATTATAGCGGAACACGCGCTTTCCTGTCGTTATAAAATTAAAGGGAACACCCGTTTTACGGGTTGTAATATACATCACAAGTCACAGGTGCCGAAGATCCGTCGGCTTAGCGGGTAGATGGTCCTGGTGGGAAGATGTTCTTGAGGGACGGAGGAGAAGTAGGCCAGGGGGAATTTTTGACATTTTAAGAACCTCAAAACTTTATTTTCATTTTGCTATTATTTTCAAAAATTTTTTGCCATTTTGCGATAAACTGTTTTTAATTTCTCTTTTTTTTGCACATTTTAACCTATTTTTCGCCAATTTCCACCCTATTTTACACATTTTCGCTAAAAGCGGGTGGAAGGGGATGCGCCGTCTTTAGGGGATATTTGGCTTGAGTGGGTCCGACCCTGAAGGAGATAAACAGTCCTACCCCACCTCGTACCTATGCCATACACTGTAAAATTTTTCAGTACGCATACAAATAAAAGCTTGCTCGTTTGTCCACAAGGCAATCAAGTAGGTAGTTATGGAATTACTAAAAAATGCAAGCTATGCTTTGCTTATCAATCGGGCGGCTGCCGCCACTGTATTACGAGTTGTTGACTCAGATATATTTTTCATTCAGAAAACTATTATGGATTATTGTCGAGGCTATATTACGTTTGTGATGCCGAAACATTCCATTCTCTGTCGCTAAGCCGACGATTGAGAATGACCATCTATCTTACTCGATGTTCCAAAGCTTTCAGATACTCAATTTCGCGGTCCAACGGGTCTTCGTATGGATCCATTGATATTTCTTGTAGCTACAAAGCCAGCGCACTGCAAATACGTTAGTGCACCAACCCCGTCATAAACATTTTAAGATCTTAAATTTATAATCACGTTGTACATTTAAATCAAACTAATACTCTTAGATCAAATATTTGATAAGCAAGTTAAAATCAGATGAACAGTGTCACACCCATGAAAAAGTAAACTGATTCGACTATGAAACAGATATAGTTAGGCCTTTAAAGGTGTGTGGGGTGTATATGCTGTCGGAATAATTTCTCTAATTTCATTGCAAGATATAAGCTAGGGCCTTCAAACAGAAATTTTAAGACAAAATCTTTGTAAATTTTGCTGTTTATCTGATACCGCATATACTTGATTTAGATTAAATTTTCACAGGGTACCTGCGATTCAGTAGCGTGTTTATTATTAACTCTCTAAGCTAATTCTTGACCATATTAATGGACGCCAAGCTCGGTGTAACGTATATGCTGATTTGGGACCGTTGAGTTTAGCAAAAAGCTTCACATTTGTATTACTGCGACAACAATAAAATAGAATAAAATGGATAAAGATGAAATCACAATTTGCTTAACGGGATTAAATCAAAACCAGTAGGCGGCGAGGGGCAGGAAATTACAAATAATTACCTGGCAGGCGGGCTACTGATGAAAATTTAATATTTGATGTAGCTCCCACAGGAGGCCTATTAGAGGCCATTTTCGGCGCCGAGATGAAAATCAAAGGGTTCCATTTAAGTTTGGGGGATCCTGAGCGGACCCGCGGGGGTGGGCGGCCCCGGTTTTCAACCCAACTGTTAGGGGAGAACCCGATAAGTGTCCTGAGCTCAAAAATCTGGGGAGTTTAACTTCTTTTAGGTACCCTTTTGGGCTTAGAAAATGGGGGGCTTAAGCACCTGTAGGGGGATCCGTAAGTATTTAAGGGATCCGAATTTTTTAGACCCGCCGGGGCGATTTGACGTCC
>JASANE010002300.1:0-13364 GCA_030248225.1 Trileptium ribeirensis | reverse complement strand
AATTTATCATTTTATTATGAAATCAAACCAAACAGAAAAAATTCGGAAGTTAAAATAAAAATAATCTTGCTTTCGCTAAGGTTCATACAATGGGGTAAAAACTATCAATTTGACGTGTGACCCCGAACCACGAGGCGCCATGCCCCCGTACCCATGGAAACATCAATCACAAAGCAAAAGTGCCATTGGGATTGAGTTTTTAAAGCTGGGAAACCCTCAAGCGTAACTTTTCAGCCGCCAATGTGTCAGAACATATTTTCCAATTTAAGGTCAAGAAACCACGAGGGTGCCATGCCTCAAATTCCACAACCGGAGCCTTAATCGCAAAAACGCAGCATCGGAATTTACCATTTTATTATGAAATCAAACCAAACAGAAAAAATTCGGAAGTTAAAATAAAAATAATCTTGCTTTCGCTAAGGTTCCTACAATGGGGTAAAAACTATCAATTTGACCTCTGACCCCGAACCACGAGGCGCCATGCCCCCGTACCCATGGAAACATCAATCACAAAGCAAAATGACCATCGGGATTGAGTTTTAAAGCTCGGAAACCCTCAAGTGTAACTTTTCAGCCGCCCATATGTCAGACCGCCCATATGTCAGAACATATTTTCGAATTTAAGGTCGAGAAACCACGAGGGTGCCATGCCTCAAATCCCACAGCCGGAGCCTTAATCGCAAAAACGCAGCATCGGAATTTATCATTTTATTATGAAATCAAACCAAACAGAAAAAATTCGGAAGTTAAAATAAAATAATCTTGCTTTCGCTAAGGTTCCTACAATGGGGTAAAAACTATCAATTTGACCTCTTACCCCGAACCACAAGGCGCCATGCCCCCGTACCCATGGAAACATCAATCACAAAGCAAAAGGACCATCGGGATTGAGTTTTTAAAGCTCGGAAACCCTCAAGTGTAACTTTTCAGCCGCCCATATGTCAGAACATATTTTCGAATTTAAGGTCGAGAAATCACGAGGGTGCCATGCCTCAAATCCCACAACCGGAGCCTTAATCGCAAAAACGCGGCATCGGAATTTACCATTTTATTATGTAATCAAACCAAACAGAAAAAATTAGGAAATTAAAATAAAAATGCTTGCTTTCGGTAAGGGTCCTACAATGGGGGTAAAAACTATCATTTTAACCTCTGTCCCCGAGCAACGAGGCGCCATACCGCCGTACCCATGGAAACATCAATCACAAAGCAAAAGGACCGTCGGGATTGAGTTTTTAAAGCTCGGAAACCCTCAAGTGTAACTTTTCAGCCGCCCACATGTCAGGACATATTTTCGAATTTAAGGTCGAGAAACCACGAGGGTGCCATGCCTCAAATCCCACAACCGGAGCCTTAATCGCAAAAACGCGGCATCGGAATTTATCATTTTATTATGAAATCAAACCAAACAGAAAAAATTCGGAAGTTAAAATAAAAATAATCTTGCTTTCGCTAAGGGTCCTACAATGGGGTAAAAACTATCAATTTGACCTCTGACCCCGAACCACGAGGCGCCATGCCGCCGTACCCATAGAAACATCAATCACAAAGCAAAAGGACCATCGGGATTGAGCTTTAAAAGCTCGGAAACCCTCAAGTGTAACTTTTCAGCCGCCCATATGTCAGAACATATTTTCGAATTTAAGGTCGAGAAATCACGAGGATGCCATGCCTCAAATCCCCCAACCGGAGCCTTAATCGCAAAAACGCGGCATCGGAATTTATCATTTTATTATGTAATCAAACCAAACAGAAAAAATTCGGAAATCAAAATAAAAATACTTGCTTTCGGTAAGGGTCCTACAATGGGGTAAAAACTATCATTTTAACCTCTGACCCCGAACCATGAGGCGCCATACCGCCGTACCCATGGAAACATCAATCACAAAGCAAAAGGACCATCGGGATTGAGTTTTTAAAGCTCAGAAACCCTCAAGTGTAACTTTTCAGCCGCCCATATGTCAGAACATATTTTCGAATTTAAGGTCGAGGAACCGCGGGGTGCCATGCCTCAAATCCCACAACCGGAGCCTTAATCTCAAAAACGCGGCATCGGGATTTATCATTTTATTATGAAATCAAACCAAACAGAAAAAATTCGGAAGTTAAAATAAAAACAATCTTGCTTTCGCTAAGGGTCCTACAATGGGTAAAAACTATCAATTTGACCTCTGACCCCGAACCACGAGGCGCCATACCGCCGTACCCATGGAAACATCAATCACAAAGCAAAACGAACATCGGGATTGAGTTTTTAAAGGTAACTTTTCAGCCTCCTATATGTCAGAACAAATTTCTGAATTTAAGGTCGAGGAACCACGAGTGTGCCATCCCTAAAACCCCATGACTCCACAACCAAAACCATAATTAAAAAAACGGCATCGGAATTTATCATTTTATTATGATATCAAGCCAAAGAGAGAAAAAATTCGGAAGTTAAAATAAAAATAACCTTAAATTCGCTAAGGGTCCTAAAATGGGGTAACAACTATCATTCTGACCTCTGACCCGAACTACCGGGTTTTGCTTTTTCTATACAACACCGTATAAATGATGCAAAACACGAAAATACAGTTTCAAGGGTTTTTAAATAGCTTAGCGAATATAAAGCCTCACGGCGTCTGCTAAGTTGATTTGGAACACAATGTCACACAAAAGTGAACTCCCCTGTAAAGCTTTCATAAATAAAATACAACGATTATGCTGCGGTGACTGCTATCTATGTAAAATACACATGCTTAAAACAAATTTAAAAATTTATTAGTGAAAACAGTGAGGGGAGACACTATTGTTTGTCCTACAGATTCGGCCGTTACGCCATTTTTGTCCGCAAAGCCTAGCTAAGTAAATACGGACAAGAGCAATAGTCAGAGCTTACTATTATAATGTCACAAGCAGTCATAGCATACTGTTGGGACACAGCTACATCACGGTGCACACAACTTATCTTAAACGACTCATAACCAACCCCAAAGATTTTAAACAAAATCTACGCCACTGTTGCGGAAGTACTATATTTATTCATTTTTACCAAGCCCCTGCCAATTTGGTATATATACTTAAACTCAGTAAATTTAAAGAATTTTTGATATTAAACGTTCGGGAAACAGCACGCAATTTCTAAATAATTCGTATTTTGAAAAACCAGCAAAAAAATCCGCGCTAATACGTCTTTCGCATGATAAAAACTCTGAAGTTTTACTATAAATATTAATAATTTTTCTGTTAAAATGTGATCGGTTGTGTTTATATTTATATTTATATACATTATATTTAACCATTTAATTATTTATTTATTTATATATATATTATATCATACCATATTTAATATTATATTTATATAAATAAATAAAAAAAAGTTCTACAATATAATCGTTTGTACACGCAAATGTGCATAATAGACGTATTGTTCACCAACACAATGCACGCTGAAAAAAATTCATAAAGTTGCGTCCACAAAAACGTTCAGTCTTCACGTACATAGAGGGCGCGAAGCACGAGGGGTCGAAGCCGATAAGGGCTTTAATACACGTCTAAGTTTCTACTACAGAGTGTTGAAAGGCAACAAAATGTTCTTCACAAGATGCAGATACTGGCATAGATACCGAATGCATTTTTATTGTATGCTTCCTGAAAATTATAAGATATGTCTGCGAGTGTGTGGGGATGCGAAATCGTTTAAATTATAGCCTTAAAAGGTTATATTTTGGAGAGTGGGAGGTCTTTTCTCTGCTTCAGAAACTGAAGGAATCAGGCCCCTGCCCCCCCCCCCCCCTTATCTGCACCCAATGATTGATTACTCATTTATACATATACTCACACTCAATGTCGTGATACTTCGCTATCAGTAGCGTACGCAGAATTTATAAGATGGGGCATAAACAGCAGAGTAACGACAATATCAAAATTGTTGGGGGTTGAACCCCCCCCCAACCCTCCCTCCTAAATCTACGCCCATGATCAAACCCCGTTGACAAAAACGCCACCCACCCTGAAGCTCCGTACTCAACTTACCGAAGGCGCGCGGAAAATGCTGACAAAAATTAGTAAAAACGAAGTAAAATTGGCAAAAGTAATGAAAACCTAACTCCCTGCCACGAGATATTTTTACTAAAAAAGGGTATCTGGCATAAATGTAAAAAATATTAAAAAAAATTAAATTTAAACCCTGTCGACAAATTTATATCGGACACATTTTACTGCAGTTTTCGAAAACCCGCTGAGAAAAGCACGGACACAATGGTTCCTCTTTGCTACGCCAGTGGTTACGACAAGGTAAAACAACAGGATGAAACATTCCATAAAAATATAAATATCTGTTTGCCGAATTGATTCATTCGAATTAAAACGTTGCAATTTTGTTATCATATTGCAGCCAATTATTTTCAAACATGCTCTTTATGAATGTGCAACAAACGTGATAATTTCGGCTCGTGACAAAGCTCAGTCCTGCTCGGCCAACAATCCGGCGCAAAAAGCCCGACACCTGATGACGAACGGGTACAGCCTGGTCATAATGTCGTCGCTGATCCAGACATGGCGGAACCTTCAATTTGCAACAGACCGGGATAGTCGAAAAATTTCGATTATGTTGGGTTGGTTTTGTAATCAATTTTATACAGGCGTTCTTATGTTTATACCGCCAAACCATTTATATTGTCCCGTCCAGTTTCGAATGTATTGCAATTGTTTACAACCCATTGGCAGTGGGTTTTTGGATCAACAACGGAAAAACCTGAATGTTTTTTCTGGGAGTCAACACGGTAGTAACTATGATGCCCGTGAACTGTTGCCGGGTTCTTCGGAAAATTCGCAAAAGAAGAAACAAGACCGCTAATGTAAACGCATGCTCTCAACACAGATATATATGTAAAAATTTAAGAACTTAACGAAATAATCAAGCAATAGTACTAATTTAAAGTATACACATACAGGCTAATGTATAAAACAAAACTTGAATTTCATACAGTGTTGCAAAAAGCTTTTGCCACCAGCAGTGAACCTGCATCGTTTTCATATAGCCGCCCACGTAAAAGCCGCTACACACACTGCGACCTGTTTTGGATTCTTTAAAGAATCACAGCAAAGCATGTGTAAAAACGACGCACGTGCTGACACAGGCTGCATGAGATAACTTGCTTTGTGAATGCATACAGTAACACAATTAATCAAAAGAATTATAGGGTTATTGGTTATCTAGTATGCGGCAACAGGTGTGTACACGGTCTTTAACGTTAAAACAATGAATGAAACGATTTTTTTTACTTTCTAGCTTATCAAACATTCACAAATGTATTTTTGCATGCTGATTGCATTATTAAACATATCGAAGTAACGAAAACATTGCAGCTGACACACTAAGGAAATAGTGAACATATATTAATAATAACAGCATACTCCATTAAAGTTCTCAAAGACGTACAAAGCTCATGCTGCTCATCCGATATTTCAAAAAACTGACGCAGCAAAATACGATATACCCACAGGCAATCCGTAGTCGATCGAAATCCATTATAAGTAAAATATTATATTTTATTAAGATAAACCAGTACACAATAATTTGTATGACAGTATTGCAAATATATTTTAGGTATCATTATAAATACATGGCAGTACTGTAAATATAATTTAGGCCCATGTCAACTTTGAGGCCGAAGTATAATGCAAGCTATACCGCTCTAGATATACTAAGCTTAAGCCTTTAGTCTCAATATGTGCATAGCCTTAGCTGTTAGATTCAGTATGTGCGGTGTTGCAGTAAATGCACTGAAACAGGCTCGTGATATTTTATTTTTCACTGGGCGACTACTGCATTTGTACACACTGTCTGGATATTCCAAAGTAGATGATTACATTTGTTTCGCACCAAGTATATAAACATCGTGGCACCAATCATAAACATTTCTCAACATTAGAACTGCTAGATTAGTTTTAGAGATGAGAATTTCAAGCTAACGCCTCAATGCGAAGGGGCCTGGCCAAAAAGTTGCAAATGGGGGTCGAAACGTGCCGACATCGATTTCAAACGGGACGGATGAGGCCTATTAGTTCTCAACTCAGTCAAAGACCGAAATAATTTGTACACGGTTCGATAATCATGGGTAGTTTCATATCCAAGTATGACATCGTGTCATCGCTTTCGGTTTCAACGGTAAACTTAGTGAGGCGATGTTAACTATTGAGATATTGTAGGAACAATTGGTATTGTTGCTGGTCATTGAAGACAACAAACGTGTCAATAATGTACCGCTTCTTATACCACGTAAGTTTGAAATCGGCTCTGCATTTTCGAGCCATTATGTTCATCTATTTATATTTTGACGCATATATATTAAAAATTATATACTTTATCAAAATTCTTGGCACGTAATTTTTTATATATTCAGTTTCATGTTATAGGTGCTCGCACATTGTGAGTCCAGTAAAACAAGAATATATCTTTATTAGCCAATATTTTGCAGATTTGAAGTTGATACTCATTACAGCTGTCTCACTACTAGATTTAAATCATAACCAATTCACCTGCCTCTTTCGATTTGATGAGCCACCAGTATTAATTAACCACCATAAGATTATAATTTATAAAAGCGACTACGATTATAAAGACGTTTATGTTTAATTCTCAGAAGTCTAAGGGGGTCCACTGGACCCTTTCAGAAACGTTTACCGTCATAACTTTTGCAAAACAGTGTCTACACTTTACAAGTTCTCCTGGTAATTCATATTCAATATCATTCTAAACGATGGCATAGTTCCTTGTTTGCAGGTATATGAATGGCAACGCAATGCGGCGCCAAATCATAAAGGGTCCATTGGACCACCCGTCAGACTGCTGGGACTGTAATTTTTATAAAGTTTAGATGTCATTTTCCAGCACCGGGAAAGTCTGAAGGGGGATCCAGTGCGGCCCCTCATCTATTTGTTCGCCATTCAGTATAAGCATTTATCTTGTATTATTTTAGAGCACTTGTAGTAGATTATTACTATAACAGTTAAATAACATATTAGAGTGTCAAATTAATTAATTCGCTAAAAATTTTACAGGGGTCCATTGTACCGCCCTTAGCTGAAAATCACAGACTTCTGCGTTTGTTGAAAACCTCAGACTTCTGAGGGTTAAGAGTTCGTATAAAAAATTTTATCATAAGCGCCCGTGAAATCATTTTAAATGATGTCTTTTTATAAAAAACATTTGTAGTATGCTATGAGCGGGAATGTGAAAGGTGAAATATTATAAATGTATCGTACTTTACGATACTTAAATATTCTACCACACATCATATATAAAAATATTGAGTTTTACGGCTATAAAAAGGTTTTCTAGAAAGTGTGCATTTGACATAGCAGAATTTTTAGTGGAAAAGTTTTTCCTAAATGTAAACAACATGGCAGTTATTAAAAACAAATTCTGCTAGTTTTTGCTATGTACTTTTTATAGATTGAAAAACAAAGGCTCTTTTTGACTGGTCATTGGCGCAAAATTCAAAATTTTAAACTATTAAAGCAATAAAAATTGAATGCAGTTGTATTAAACGGTGAACCGAATGCAAGGAGTAGGCAAGCAGGCATTTTCTATAAATATAAATTTATGTGGATAGTTGGGGCATCGTCACGATTCTACTGTACGGGGTTTGATATAGATATATATTTATGATATTGTATCTAGTTATATATCTTTGTATCTATATATATATTCTATGTGGCCCGGGTGCAGCCTACACTGTTAGCTGCGCATTTGCATTGAAAAAAGGCGTAGAGTTGTGTTTGTGCCCACATCAAAAACTCCGCGCCGGGTCACGATAGTGGTTTCGTTAAAATTTAACTTTTAAATTTAAAATATTGCAAATGATTTAAGTTTGATGATATCGGATGATTGTGGTCCCTACAGGAATTTACGCCAGTGGGCCTGATCTAGTTATAATTTTTGCGATGGTGCTTGATACTGTAAGAACTTTGCGGCTTGCGCTTTCACAATAAATTAAAAGCTTACTTCAACAGTAATTTGAGGGTGATTTTGTACCGCACCGTGCGATTTTTGACTGCAGAAACGACGCGAGCGCGGGTTTTATTAGATGCAGGAGCGCCGAATGTGGGCGGCTCAACACTTTCGTTAAAACTTTTAACGTTGTAGCGTTGTTAATAACTGATGAGGTTATAACAAAATGACCGTAGACGACCGGCCCCGGCCCTTTTTTCCCGTACACACACTTTTGAAGAGATTGAAAGCACGATCACATTTTCGCATATATATTTTGGTGTAGAAAATTCTTAATAAAAGTTTGACTTTGTTATGCGACCAAAGAGCGAACTTTATGTGCCACTACTACTATTTAGCAATGTTGGTAAATCACTGCCTTCTGTCAATGTCGGCATTGATCAGCTGTTTTAGGCGCTTGGCAAGTTTGTGCTTGTAGTCAACAACTCAGAAAGATCACAGTGCTTAGGTTTTCATTCAAATTTACACCATTGAGTGTTAAAATTTTTTACGTAAAGCATAATAATGCCATAAAAACTTTTGGCGCATAGTTTTTTTACATATTTGGTTTCAAATTTATGTAGGGAGATATGCCTCGTGTTACTTAGCAATATTTGTCCCAAAGTGTCACGCTTTACTGTCTAAGATTCTTAATATAATTTAGAATAATTACAAGTTACACTTGTGAGACAAATTGCTTTAATCACCTGTGACACTTCGTCTTGTCATGCATGTGTCACATTCAATTTTGTGACAAACGTGTGCCACGCTGTACACTTCTTATCTTGAGTGTCTCATGATAAAGTGATAATACGTAACAGATAAATGTTCGCCAAACTATTTAAATTGTGTTGTTACTAATTCATTTTTATGGCGTCATTGTAAACAGGTGGTTCTCTCTCTATTAACCTAGAAGTGAGAACTTTTTCTGCATTATTTTGTATAAAACCAGAGCGCGCTCTCCTATTTATACCTCTGCCGGCCCTAAAATATTTTCCTCTTTTTCACAGTGTCCCTACCGCGTTCACATTTAACGAAAATATTGATAATGTTTTACCTGTATTGCGAGTCTTCAATCTTACCGAATCTGCCGCACCGTTGCATCACCTAGCACTTCAAGGAATTCATTCTGAAATTTACAGTGCTGAAAGATTTTTTTCGCGAAAGCAGACGCCGAAGTTCTGGAACATCCAGGGGTCTTAAAACCAGCAAACTGATAAAACAGTTTTCGTCATTGTCATGACCATGGAAAGCCAGTCCTAGCCTCAGAAAAACACTGCCGTGGTTATAACATTATATATTCCAAAATTAGCGACGGTTCGATCATATTTTAGTTTTTTGATAATGCTGAATCAACAGGGTTTTGTTGCTGTTTCGAGCAGAAAATTTATCAAAATCTTTTCTAATTACAAAATTCGTCTGAAATAATAACAGGCCCCAGATTTTTGGCCAAAGCTGTTAAATTCAACTCAGCCGCTTTTACCAAAGCAGTAGCACAACACAACACATTGTGAATAACCATGGTAGTACAACTAAGAGAAACTGTGGAAACCTTTCGCTTGAAGGCGTTTCGTTTTCTTGCTTCCGCCAGGCAGTTCAACGCCTGCATGAAAAGGAACATTATAATCTTCTTTCAGCAATTTTAAAATTGTAATTGGTCGCTTAAACGAGCAGCACTTTTAACGGTTACGCCAGATATTGACTGCTCTGCACCAGAATCAGGTCGACGTCTTTTGGAATATTGCTATAATTGAGGCATTCTGCTAGTGCACTACTATTGATGAATTTGTGACAAATACAAATGCCTGTAACGCAATATACAATACATTTATGTTAATACAAAGTAAGCAATGCATCTGGGTGGCAAATGTTCGAATGCGCATGGACGGGCATGGGTTTTCCGGGCACCAAATGTGGGAATTATGATTGGAGGAACTAGGGTCCCGGGCATCTAAAAGTGAGGACTGTTCTCCCGGCCTCATAGTTATTGCGCCTATGCTTGTCAATAATACCATGCGTTTTTTAGTATTTACAGATTTAATTAACTTCCATTGTCCTTCTAACTTTTTAAAACGAATTATCTGTTTTTCCAGTTTGGACTGCAGCGCAGCATGCTCTGAAAACGTATGAATTTATTCAAGATTTATGTAGTAATTAAAGATAACATCCCTTTTGCATAGCTCGGATGTAGAGGGTACCAGCTAACACCCCTCGTGCAGGATACCCTAGCTGCGCCGGAGGCACCCCGAAAATTTTACAAAAAATTGCCAAAAATATGTTGAAAATCGTAAAAATTGGGGCAAACTTGTCAAAAATTAAGGTGGTCTAAAAGAGAGGTCGTCAACTTTTTTAGCATCCCTAGAGGAACTCCCCAACAAGAGGCTCGACCCACTAAGATGGCCTCGGCTGGGCTCCTGAGCTTTTTCAACATGTATGAAGATGGTCAAGTGAAAAATCTCATTCTGCTTGTTCATGCAAGAGTCGTATTGCGAACCATATTCAGAAACCAAGCAGAAGAAGCTTCATTTTTACGCTTCTTTACACGTGGCTACGATTTATAGCAGTTCAATATCGATTGAGTAATTTAATCGAGTGCCACATTCATGGATAAATTTCATGAACATCGAAAATATCTTTAACTTGTTTGGCAACAGATGTGAATGCCCGATGATAGCACGGCCGTTCGAAGCAGCGAGTAATTTGTTATGCACCTGTGATTTTAAAGCCCGTGACATCTCCAGGAAGATATGTTACGGGGGCAGGTACAACAGAGCCTTTGGGTAGGGTCCGATCTTCATTTATGAGCAGGCATGATTTCCACCGTTATTTCTGCATCTGCGCCACTGTAACCAAGATAACAAAATTAGTTTATTTTGCTGCGAGGGAAAGCTCTTTGTGCATGTTATTTCTTACCAAACAAAATTTATCATAGCGCATCAGCTTCTTGACAAACCTTACTTTAAAAATATGTCTATTTAAAATTTACTCGGTTTATTTATTGGGCCCGAGTTACCCTGAGGGGCGGTACGTTATAGCGTTAGAGAAAAGAGTAGCTTAGACTTAAACTTAGGCTTGGTATATCGAGAACGACATGGCCTGCATTTTATTTCCGCCCCTCAGGGTGACTTTGGTACCCCGTACCCATCGATATAGCAAGGTTGCCCGTAAGCCGTCGGATCCCTATCAATCCATATTTCTCTCTAAGAGCTTATAACGTTCTGCTGTCCCATATACCGAAGCGGTGTGATAATATTTGGCAACTTCAGCAAATTTTTAATAAAATACTAAAAATTTAGCCATTTTAGCACAATTTTGACAAATCAATTCTAAAACACTAGCAATTAAAAATTTTATTATTTTATTCAACAGAAAGTAAAGTTGCTAGAATTTTCAATTAAAACACGATAAAGTAATCCCTTTCCCACGCGCTGCACCTCCTTCCCACCGGAACCACATAGCCTTCTCCAAACTGGGCGGACCCTGAGAATTTATATGCGATTCGATATATTATGTTCTTCTTCTCAATTCTTCCAGGTAAGATACCTAGCTATTACTTTTCATCTCAATTCTTCCATACAAGCATCGTAGTTAAAAGATTTATTGTTTAAGGTGTATTTTAAGAAAGAAGTTGGTTATGTGATATTTATGCCGCTAAGCGATATAGCTAAACTCTATAAGGATATATCTTTAACAGGTAATCAATGCATTCTTATAGTGCGTATTACGGGCGCCCAAGTGATCCAAATCCTAAAATTTTAGCTGAATTACATATTTGCAATTTTGTTTTCTAGGTTAGATAGTTGATAAGTTTCCGGCTTATTGCGAGTGCATCGCAGAATTAGTATTGTATGGCTTGATCAAATTGCTTATTTATGTTACCGAAGGTTCGAATGTTATAGCTACAAAGTGAGTTCGGATCTTTGTATTTCTGATAGGGAACGCGTGGATCTCAATAATTGTTACCGATGTCGGCGCGCAAATCTACAAGTATATCTAACCCAGATATAATAATGGTCCCCGGTTCGTACACTCTGGATAAACTAGCTACCGGTCAGTAACTACCTACGGTCCATCCTTAATGTCAGCCGCCTTGACCGCCTGACCAACTCCGTGATACGCGAGCGGTGCTGTAATCAACCCATGATCGCCGACGTCTTGCGATCGTACCGCCTTCGTTGGCTTGGCCTCCTGGCTCGCATGCCTCCGGACCGGCTGTGCTCCCAGGTCTGGGATCTTCCCGTGCCCGCTAGCTGGAGGTGTACTCGTAACGCGCCTAAGAAAACGTGGTTATCACTAGTCGAATCCGACCTCATCCATCTGAAGCAGGCATACGGAGCTGCAGTATGGACAAGAAGCTTCCGGGAAATCATCCGTGACACAGCATACGATCGGTGTCAATGGCGGCGACAACTGGTTCATCAGGGGAATCCAAGCGCTGGTGGTGGACCGAGCGCATTGGATTAAGTGCAAAGTGCAAAAATAGTATGGGGAAAGACTATGACAATCGAGATTCGAAATATTTTGCATCGGGACAGTTTGCTATTATAAAAATATGCTTCAGCGCACATTTTTCAGATGGAATATATGAGGATAACTGATACCCCTTCTTGATTTAGCAAAATTTCAGGCACTTGTGGTCGCATCTGGAATGCCAATGCTTATAATGGTGCAGCAGCAGCTACAACTGCAGGGTCAATACCGTTTTGCCCAAGGATCCTGCAATACCGTACACCTGTCTGCTATCTAAATAAAAATGTTAGTCGTGAAGCACGTATTATTCTTTTAAAAGACTTTGGTAGAATCGTTTTTTCTTTTTGGCTTGTTGCGAACATTTTTTACTGTGTTCGAATATGCCAGCGGAAAAATAACTGTAAAGTACGCTACTTATTTCGATTTGGGCATCAAATATGAGCTGCCCAAAATTATAAAATTATAAACCACATTGCGGCAGTTACCACAATGCCGGCGGTGCCTAACGGAAACCGGACGTACTTAGTGTTGCGACAAAAAGAAATCACAAGTGGGCAAGGATCATAAAGCAGTGTACTGTCGCATTTTTCTACCCTACACGAAGGGTCGGGCTTTGTTGAATCTCGCAGCAGCAACGTCGTATCGACTTCAAACACTTCCGCGAACAGGTAGCATGTCGGTCACACGCAATAGATTCGATTGATTTTTCAGGCGATGTGCAGTAGAACACCATTAACGTTAACGAATAAGGTAATGCGTATCTACGCACAGATTTGTTGATTCGGAGTGAGCGGACTTTTCACTGAGGGCGCCAGGGGGAAAAATCCTGAAAAATTTTTATGTCTGTTCTTGTCATTCATGACTGATTTTTTGATGGACGGATTTCGACAAATTTTTGTTCGATAGGGACAGTGATGAC
>JASANE010002298.1:0-30208 GCA_030248225.1 Trileptium ribeirensis | reverse complement strand
TTTAGTTACGATTCCTCGCTTTGCGCGTGCTATACTCGAACATGACGATTTCACTCTATATACTTCAATTGGATGCCCGCAATAGGACACCCACAAAATAATGTGAAGAAACTATGGTGAGCGAAAACCATTACTTTAAATTAAAAAGAGTAAAGGTGCATTCACACCCTCAAACTTTTTGCTCAAATTTTGATCAAAATTTGAGCTCAAATTTGAATCAAATTTTGATCAAAATTTGAATGCATATTTTTTGCATTTTCAGCAAGTTTGAACGTGTGGACACTCTGCAAACTTTATAGGAATATTTCTTTAGCCAACCATGAACGAGATGTAGTACCTGAAAAAGTTTGAGCTCAAATTTTGATCTCATATATTGCAATTTTCCTTAAAAAGTTACCGGCAAAGTTTGATCATAATTTGGTCAAATTTTGAGCTCAAATTCTGATCTCAAATATTGAAATATTGCAATTTTCCTTAAAAAGTTAAGGCGTAGGCGTTAAAACGCTCAAACTTTTTTCAAATTTTGATCAAAATGTGAGCTCAAATTTTGATCAAAGTTTGAAAGCATCTTTTTTAAATTCTTGGTAAGTTTGAATGTGTGAACACTGTTATATTCTTATATCCTGTAGCCTGTATCACCGACAGGATTCATTACTTGAAAAAGTTTGAGCTCAAATTTTGTTCTCAAATTTTGAAATATCGCAATTTTTCGTTAAACATTATCGTGAAACTTTGATCAAATTTTGAGTTCAAATTTTGAGCAAAAAGTTTGAGCGTGTGAACACGCCTTTATACAATCAAAAACGATATTCCAAATCCATTATTTATGTAAAGGTGTGTTCACACGCTCAAACTTTTTGATCAAATTTTGAGCTTAAAATTTGAGGTCAAAATTTGATCAAATTTTGATCAAAATTTGACGGTAATTTTTAACGAAAAATTGCGATATTTCAAAATTTGAGAACAAAATTTGAGCTCAAACTTTTTCAAGTAATGAATCTCTTCGATGATTGGCTGCAAGAATATCGTTGAAAAGTTTGAACAGTGTTCACACATTCAAACTTACAAAAAATGCAGAAAAGATGCTTTCAAATGTTTATCAAAATTTGATCAAAATTTGAGCTCAATTTTTGATCAAAATTTGAGCAAAAAGTTTGAGCGTGTGAACACGCCTTTAGTTCAAAGATATCCTTTTGTACAACTACCGGCATCCGGTACTTTTTTAAAAACACGTAATATTTTATTTAATATTCGTCACAGAAATACGTTTGGTTTTCAGACATGAGTGTGATGAGCATGTGATAAATTTAATGCTAATACCCACTCACAAAGATTTTCATCAAAATAGTAACGATCTATACTACACCGTCTATGGTCCGATTCGAAAAAAGTAAAAAACCGTTACTACATTATTTCGGACGAGATTTAAAAATAAATAAGTTATTAAATTCCAGATAGTTGGTGTCGCCGGTGATTTTATAATTAAAATTTTTTTACATATTTAAACAATAATTCTATATTTCCAACACCGTTAAAAATAACCCTATAATTGCAAATATTTATAAGTTTGTTGTATATCTAAAACTCACTATTATCAGCTCGGTGCGACTGTGCCAATAGCAAACTCCAAATTCATACAAGCACTGTGCCAATGTCGCGAAGGGACTGTATTCCCTGCACCGAGCTTCTTGTTGGTGAAAATAACTTTTTCTTAAGTTGAGGCGTAAAAACTGGAAAAAAATTTCGATAAGTTGTCTCGTAGGTGTTTCTTGTCAATACAAGATCGGAAATCGTTTAAATTGATGTCATTGTATACCGACAAGTAACGTAAAGCCAACATTCTGTTCAAAATAACTTTTTTGAGAACAGCGCTTGCTAAGAATTGCGCAGCTATCTAGTCACGAATTATGCCCAGGACCTAAAATTACGCTCAGTTTTGTTGAACACATATATGCATTTACAAATAGCTCCCTTACCTATAAAAATATAATCTGCAGCGTCATTGCTTTTTGCGCTATAAACCTTAGCGGCACCCGTGGCTTGCTCTTGATTAATAGCTCTACGAGCTTTATCTGTGGCTGCTGCATGATAGCTAGCAACACTTGAACCGGACACATAAGGCACTTCTGGTTGTCCACGAAGGTCATCACTTAACTCGACGCGTTCGGACGGAGATCTACTGTTTTCTTCACCGTCTTGTTGTTGTTCGTGCCACTGAAATCCGATGTTTCTTCCAAACTCGTAATCAATAGGTGACACTTGATCAATAAACTTATTTGGGGTGATGTCTAAAAATACAGATGTAGGTGTAATTTATTAATTTATACTTGGTAGACTCGTTCGCGAGTCAATGGTTATCATGTTTAGTGGACGGACTTGGTTCGATAACTAGGACTCATTGCCTCATTAGTATACACTTTTCAAGGCAACATATCACTATATGAGTCTGTTTTAGCTTTGTAAAATTATGAGAACATACATTGGTGAAAGTGCAGCCTAGGTGCGTAAGCCGTATACAGCAACATATCACAATATGAGTCTGTTTTAGCATTGTAAAATTATGAGAACATACATTGGTGAAAGTGAAGCCTAGGTGCCTAAGCTGTATACAGGTAGCTCTTCGGTACCTCAGGACAAGCCGGCACTTTAGCCTAAGCTAAAGTCGTTATATGAGCGATATACAAAGCTTTCGTCGCCTAATACCCGCACCAAGTGGTTCTTTTTAAACATACGACACTTAAGCTTCACTTAACGTCCAAATTCATCAGGTGTATAGTTTCAACTACACGTTATTAAATACTAAACAAAATGCTACAATGGCACCGCTGAATTTATCCACATTGCTGAGATTTCGCGTAGCTATTGTCGTAGCATGTCATAAACAATGCAGCAGAAATGAATACTGTTTGTTTACACCAATTAACGGAATTCTTCCACTTTATGGCTTCTTTAACTTTTTATTCCAGCTGTATATACGTACATAAATAAGCATGCAACCGAAATTATAGTCAGTGTGCCATTGAAAATCAGTTCAGTGGCAACAATAATGATTACAAAGTATAAGCAACAAAGTAGTCACAATGAGTCCCGAACGGCTGGCGAAACCATCACTTTGGGGATATTCTTTTAGCCTTCCGCCATATCATATTTGAATTAACTAATTTACACTAGTGCCAATAAAAAAGCAGAAGTATACTTCGAAATAACAGCATATAATTTGTCCGCAATATGTTCAAAATAGTAAAATAAATAATACTAATATATAACAAATAGTAAATATTACAAATTGTTTTGGACAAAAATTCACTGCAAAGCTCGCACACATGAAATTCTACGCAAAGATTGTTTCTAGGTTCAGTACCAAATAATTCATACACTGTTCAAACGCGAGCCATATTATTCAAGCTATATGTGATAAACGATAATGATTGGGCATGATTTTAGACAGGAAAAGTAGATTTTAATACTTTTATTTCTCGTACACAAGCAGAACCACCAATAGAGAGGTTACTAGGTGTTCAGTACCACGCGTGATAATTTATGTAATATTAGTGAATGCAGTAAAATTTTACCAGACGCTAATGAATAGCATATACCTTGTAATAGCAATGTTTACGCATGGCCTTTAAACTTTTGCAAACAATCTTTATTGTTTAACAAGCACATGCTTAAACATTCTCTGTGGAAGAACATTCAAGCCACTATCGCCAAATTCGAACTCTTGCAAAAATTATGCTAATTAAATGTTATATATAGTGTAAATCTTCCAGATCATCAATACTGCTAAGTTTTTTGAAGCATTTTGATGATAAAAGTTAGAAAATCTTGGTTTCTCATTTTGCAAATATTATGAGGTGTCTCATTTTCATATAGTATGTACCACAATTTGTGAATTACCTGTAGGTGACAAAATAATAAAGCACGCAAGCATGCCAGTTATTATGCGGCGTTCACGTTATAATGTCCCCGCTGTTTGGAACTTTTGACCCCCTGTAGTCGCGACCCTACCGTATAGACAGTCAGGGTGACACCCATACTGTAAATCAAATTCCGAGGGTGTACGACACACCCTTAGCTACTAAATTTTTTCTAGACAATGTCGTACACACCCTTAGCTACCAATTTGGCGCGAATTAACTATAACGGACACCGTCTGTGGCGAATGCGGTTTATTAGTCAACTGCCCTGTGGAGTTTTTCCTAAATTCTCGATATTTGTATCTAGCCCATATGAACATTGCTCAAATAATTCCGAACAGTGTCAATAAAACTGCCAGAAGACACGGTGTGCCTGACACTGTCGGCAATTGGTAATACGCGTAACTAGCTACCGTTTAAAAAATTTATTAAAAACATGGGGGTGTCTAAGATACCCTGTTGTCAACAGTGTGTCTGACACTGTGTGGGGTACATAGGTTCCAAACGTTGGGGACATTATAACGTGAACGCCGCATTAAGGTCTAGACATCACACGTAATTTTACCTAATTAATGTTTGGTATTACCTAGTATAAAATCAACAATAATTATTTCTTATCATATATTGCTCTAAACTTGGAATTGATCGTAGACCCACGTTCCTACCGCTAATTTGCCAATTTGCAACAAGTAATCAACAAGATCTAACAAAAACTTAGCAGAGATCAATTGAACGAAAATAATTAGATCTATTATAAGATTACGAAGTGACGCTATCAAAAAAGCATAGAGCACGCAGAGCAGCACGGTCAGCTAGCCGGGTACTTCATTCATAGACCGGGTACCGCGCTAACCTGAACAGTTACTCATATAGTTCGATGTTACTGTTTATGTTCGGTTATAATGCATCATTTACGATAAGATGCGCGCGTCAAGGCCAAATTATGTCACGCGTCCAACTCAACTAGTTCTGGTGAACTATAGCTTAACTGGACTACTATGGTACATTTTTATAGCTTAGCTTAATGTGACAAACAGGGAGTTCGCCTAGGCTCTGCGTGACAAACGGAGCATCCAGCTGAACTGTCAATTGGGAAATCTTATTAAAATTGTGCTTAGTGTAATAGCATTTTGTTCCATAGTTTTTCACTTTAATTCTACGATATATATTTGTTTTTAATATATACAATTAACGTTTTAAGCAGTATGCCACCTTTTGGGTATTATTTAGATACGTAAAGTAAAACATAATTTTCGCGAACCAAATAGTCTCTGGCTTAATTTATAGGACTCAACTGAACACCTCGTGACAAAAACACAGTCCGGCTCGGCTGTCGATGACAAGCGCACAGCCTAGCTAGGCAATTCAAAATTTTAATAGTCGAGCTGGACTGTCTGCATGACATAGTAGCTATCCCATGTGAACGCGTGACATAATTAAGACCATGCGCGCGCAGCTTGTTGTAAATGATGCGTAATACAGTTGGACAACGTGAAATGCGTGATAGTCCGGTTCCACGATGCTAACACCATAACAACTTATGCATCTTTTATGATAAAATGCGTGCGCCTGGGCCAAATTATGTCACGCCTCCAACTCAACTAGTTCGGGTAAACTATAGCTTATCTGGACTACTATGGTACATTTTTATAGCTCAGCTAGTCTTAATGTGACAAACAGAGAGCTTAGCTAGGCTTTGCGTGAGAAATTGAGCGTCCGGCTGAACTGTCAATTGAGAAATTTTATTTAGTATTATGCTTAGTGTAATAGCATTTTGTTCTATAGTATTTTCACATTAATTCTAAGTTATATATTTGTTTTAATATATACAATCAACCTTTTAAGCTGCATGCCGGTTTTGGGGCATTATCTAGATACGTATAATAAAACGCAATGTTCGCGGACTAAATAGTCTCTGGCTTAAGTTATAGGGCTCAGCTAAACGGCTCATAACAAAGCACAGTCCGCTTGGACACTTGATGACAAATGCATGGCTTAGCTAGGCTATTCAAAATTTTAGTAGTCCATCTGGACAGTATGCGTGACATAGTAGTTAGCCCATTTGAACGCGTGACATAATTAGGACCATGTGCACGCATCTTATTTTAAATGATGCATTATGGAAGAACATCGAATTGAATAGTGAAATTTTTAGTACTATTTGTTTTCACTTCTATTGTTCTGAATTTAGATATGTAATTAATTCCGCTGGAGTTAAATATACTGGAGGCGTTTACAAGATAATGCAGCTTCCACACCTTTGTAAGATTGAGGATTGTCCCCATATGCATTAGGCACGCTATATAATTGGTAATTCATCTGGTGAAGCGATGGGGTAACGATTTCGATTTATCATGTGCAGATGGTAGCACTGTGTCATTCACTGCTTTCTTTAAGTATATGGACCACAATACCCATGGATTTCACAACGAAATATTATTTACCGTACATTAGGCATCTACCAGACATTGGCATATAAGTGCATTGGTGCTTCTGGCGACCAAATATGCACTTCTAATATGAGCCTGCTATTTGAATTGAGCAGTAAGCTGAAACGGCACTGCATGTTCATAATTGAAAATTTAAATTCCAGTTCACTGCTGATAGAAACATACATACATCGAAGCGTTAACATTTTTACAACGCCATGATAATACCTAAGTGTTGTGTTTAGAGACGGCGTTAAGCCCATGCCCTCCCCCAAACAGGGTGGGCACTCACTCACATATCAACGCGCCTTTCACATAAAACAATATTTTTTGGCGCATAGCGCATCGCATATTCTGAATTTTCTCAATTACTTCGATCAGACTGGTGTTTGGTGTTGTAGGGCCATTCACAGCAGCTTGGAAAAGGGATTATCATCTGCTATCGCCGACCCTGGATGTGCTCGACAAATAACGTCATTTATATAGTATTCAGCAGCTGTTGATTTAGCAGGATGATTTAGTTTGTGTTATGTGCACTAGGTCCGTAATATTTCTCAATCTCAAACGGCTCTAAATTAGAGCTTGACTAGATTAGATCATCATTTGTGTCAATTTTTAGCCGTGCCATGCCCTATCGATATGTTAGCTAATAGCAGATCACTGCAACAAATTGTACCAAGGACACGGCTCGGCGGCTCAAAGCAGAAAATATGTGACGAAAGTACAAAAGCACATTAAAGTGGAAAAAACAGCGATATATCCGTAAAATATCCGTCTAGTTTCCAAAAATAGAGACCTTTGATTTACATAACAGCTGTGCTGGCTTTTGTAGATCAAATCTTTAAAAGAATTATTTTACCTAATTTATTTTACTAATATCATTGTGATTTTTAAAGTGCTATTTATATTACCAATTTATCATTTTATCCAGAACTAAATGTTGATACTGAGCTTGATAAACCCTTCTTTCCATAGTCTGTTCTAACTGTGTTATCCACACACGTAGGCGTTGTGTAATTATACGAGCATAATAACACATCTAGGCTATGAATATTTAATGTAGGAAATTATAACGCGACTGTGTAATAACGGCTTTACGTTATTAGTCGGAATGCACAAAGGGACAAAATTCTAACATATACACTCGCATCATAAAGTGAATGATGCACAACTTAACAGGTGTTACAAACGCTACTACATGTCTACACACAGATTAAGCCAAAACTTACCTGGTTCTAGATCGACTGGCAAATCCGAATCATAGTCATTATCGTAACCTTCATATCCAGGCTCTTTTGATTTTGAACCCAACTCAGATACCGCCGGCGATGCACTATCGTATGCTGCAAATGACGATGATGGTATTGCAGATAGTACCGGTGAAAATGTTCTCAGGTCAATAGCCTTTAGATCTTCGGCTAAATCTCTGTCAACTATATCTATCTGATCATAACGTAGATTTCGTGGCGTTACATAGTCTGCTCGGTGCTGTAATGAACTGGCACTATTTTGAAATGGAACTGCTAAAAATAAATAGTGCTATTTTGATTAATTTTATAACTACTTTAGGCACGATTATAGTGATTTGGAACTAGACACGTTTATAAAGAACGTAAAACTAGTAAAATATGTAAGTATGCGAAATGCATAAATGCTGTTTGGCCTCATTAAATTTTAGAAAATTATCACTTAATAATATCTCTCAGCTAGGCTGTAGCCAGAGCAACTGGGCGGGGGGATTGTACGAATTTTAAAGAGGTTCAAATTTGATTATATATCAATAGCACAATGAAAGTGAAAGTCTTCGCCAGTTCAGCATGGGAGACACGACCTGGAGCAGGGGCGGCTCAACCAGCATAGCTAAGCCCCTGCTTCCAGCATTGGTAACCTTTCAGATTGTACTAGATCAACATTGCAAGTGTGCACCGTTCATCTTAATTTTGCGAAAATAGTCATTTATAATAAAGAAAAGTTAGTTTTCAAAGATGTACCCTAGGTATTGGTAGCAACTTCTAGTCTTGCCACGTGATACTCTTCACATAATACGAAAATATAAGCTAAATTTAATCAGAAAATCTCTCAATCAATCAGTAGTGACAAGTTGTTTAGGATCGGTGTATATGTATTACGCCACAATCTCTATAAAATTTTTTGAGTTATTTCCGCTTTTGTAGAGTTAAGTTTCATGCCTTTATGTTCTGACAATATCTCGCACATTCAAAAGCTGGATTTTGAACAATTAATAGAAACAACCCTAATAAAATGTTATGAACGGTAACTAACAGAGGCAATAACTTACGTAAATTACTAAATATAATGCCGCGTTTACATTGATTCTGATCCGATCCAATTCAATACGAATACGCTGCTAATACCGTCCGAACGTATATATATTTTTCGGAGGATTTTTCATCCGATTCAGATCCGATAAAATTGTGCATGAACGTGTTGGAAAGGATCGAATCGGACACAATGTAAACACGTCTTTAGGCTTACTTCGTTTAATAATAAAAAATTCAATGTGTTCTTTTGATTGGACGAGATCGACAGCAATAGTTGAAAGAGACAAAATGAATAATATAAAATCTATTGAATTCTCTGTTGATTTAGAAACTGTAACTAGCTTGGCCATCAAATATACATTAATTAGTTAGTGTCGTTTCGCACATTAAACTTTTGGTCATTGGTAGATCGAGGAATCAACATTTGGCGTTGATTTCGTTATAAATAATTGTTATCTATTCAATAATAATAGCATCCAAAATTAATGCAGACCTTAAGATACGAAATACAATTTCAAATCATTAACTGTTACAATTAGCTTATCAATTATTATTTACAGTGACTCAATTTGATAAGATTTACAGTTTAAAGCATCAAAAGCCCGGTGTAATAATACTAAAATAGGTAATTTCCAAGGTTTATTTTATACAAACGGTTTTATACAATAATTATATTCCATGTAAGTGTTAATAATTATTGTTATGCATCAATTATGCTAATATATATTTACAATAAGTACTGCTAAGCCCTAAAACGTATTTCTAATGTTATGCAAAAATTCACATTAATTTCCGTTCATGGACTACATACTCTTTGGAAACTGAAAGAGCACAAGTCACCAAATTTCTGACGTGGGCATGGAAATTGATCTCTGACAGTAGATACGATGACGACGCTATATATAATTGGTGCAAGTTCAATGATATGATCTCAAATCAGTGCCACTGCCCTCACATAGTGCATATATTAGTGGAACTGCCGTCGTATAGCCTCCTCATTTGTGCAACCGGCAGCACCCACGTGTCAGCTGTTCTGGTTCAAAGTTATTTTCTTCACATTTGCACTAAATTTGCAAATTGCGGAATACCTCTTGCAACAATATATACATGGTCTCGTGATTATATCTACCATCATCAATGAACTATCATACCAACCTAATCAACAAAGAGCAGATGAGTGACAGCTTCTGAAGAGCGTGTACACGATGCACCCATAATAATGGTAGTTTTGCATTATATGATGCGAATAAACTGAATAATGTGACCTATAAGATTTTCTTGATCATGGCTGCTTAAACTAAGACTCACTTTCAAATTGAAACAGAGTGTTGTATGAGAGATACTGGGTTTGACTTCTTAATAGACTACGCCTGAAATGCGATGCGACTACATTAACTTTCGAGGCGTTTCTAAATCGCGGGGATGTCGCTACATACACCCACGAATTTCCCGTATTGAAGGTGTCGTTGCATTACCAGATATCTTTATACCGCTCAGCGGAACCGTGCTACCAAACTAGTGGAACAAATTACAGGAAGCTTCGAACACCTATACGTGAACTTTAGTAATATACTGTAAAGCATACGAAAGAACAATTTGATTACAATTTTTGCTTCACTTAGCGTGCCAGCCAGACCATATATACCAATAATATAAGCACGGGCTTTCACTGTTAATATAGAAAATTATATACATCATGTTGAAAACCTATCTCAATACCAACATTAATTTGTCTGCGAATGGTGCGTTAGTTTGAAGGGTTTAACGCGCATGCTGTGACTCGCCGAAATGGAATCAACCTAGAATAATACAATGTGGGCAATTGCTAGAAACCCAATGCGTTAAGCAGACAATGTGTACAATTTAAAATTCACACTTCTCAACAGTTACGTTTTGTCTGAATTATACTGTACTAAAGAAATTACCTAGCTAGGGCACTTGAAGATACGATGCCTGGAATGTTGTCAACACAAGTACGACATTTTTAAACCCTCTGCGTGAATATCAAACTGTTAATTATTGGTCAACTGTGCTGTGTAGTTTTTCGTAAATTCTCCATATTTGCATCTAGTTCATACAAACATTGATGAAATCATATCCCACACTGTCAATAAAACTGCCAGAAGATACGGTGTGTTTGACATCTGTCGAGAAGTGGCAATACCTCTAGCTAGCTACCTTTGAAAAACTTTATAAAAAAACATGGGGTGTCTATAAGACACCATGTTGTCGACAGTGTGTCTGACACTGTGTGGTGTTAGGTTCAAAACGCTGGGGATATTATAACGTGAACGCCGCATAAGAGTGTACGGACGAACGAGACTTGACTTAGCGGACATCCACTCAGGGGGAATTACTAAGATAATTAGATTCTCAAATGAGTGTTCGAGAACCAAGTGAAGTGGTTCCTGCACGAGACGGTGTGATGGCTTTTTTATCTCGTCTAAACACGGCTGGGTAATTCCCTTACTTAGTCTTTCATTCTTTCAATCTACCTGTCAAAATAATTTGCTCGATAAGCGTATTACACCGTACCTTACCTCGTAACATAATTATGTACTAAGATTTATGTGTTTTAAAAGGTGTCAACGTTACAAGAATTTGAAATGAGGAATTATACTTCTAACTGGCGAACGCCCAATATTCATAAATACGATAAAGTAGTTAAAACAATTTTGTATTGAATTTCATTTACGGTTTGTGATATTACAACGTCACTCTTAAATGTAGGGGTGGTATAATTGTTGTTTCAAGTGTTTGGAACTATTCTACGTATTATCAACAACATTAGGTGCGGCGGTATTATCACTGCTGTTGTGCTCAAAAAACGAGAAAACGCAGATGCTACTCAGGTATCTTCCAGCGTGGGATATACTGAATCAGTCCAGAATTGGCTGGCTACTATTGAAGTATATAAACTATAACTATTTATATATTACATACGTGAACGCAATGTATGATATCTCGCCAAGTATGGATCCAGGTGATAATCAAGTCTTAAACTATGTTCGCCAACCCCAAAATATCCCGAACCATAAGCAACTGTTTCCTTGTATGCCTATCATTAAAGTCTTGACAAACTGACAAAACAGCCGATTGATTCTATGACTGTGTTTTTAAATTTTTAGATTGTGTACTTCACACGTCAATGCAACGGTCACAACGTCACATCTAAAGTTAAAACAAGCATTTCGTGCCTAAACCCATTCAATAATTTGCGAAATAGACCGTGCACGAAACGTTTCCCATATAATTCCCGACGGCATACGATGAATGCATCGTTAATGAGCAAAAAAATAAACCCGCAAAATAGCGCGAAGCCTTAGATTAATTAACTACCATCCATCGAAGATTAGCTTACGACACCATTTGCTGCTTTGCCATTTGATTTTCGTTCCTCTTCGAAAAAACAAAAATTGTAACCCGCAGAGCGTGATAACCAGCTCTAACAAATAATAACACTAGATTATGGATTTAATGTCACAGCCGTTAGGCTGTGACATTGTTTTCGTCTTTTCACAAACTATGCATAACTAAACTTGATTTATATGGCTATTTTTAACCAGCTAGATAAATTCAACATTATTGTTATTACACTAGTACTATTGGTGCAATTTTTAGCCCCGCACGTTGTCGTCGACAGGCCCATCAAAAACAACCATCAACCTGCGATGCAAGGCTACGGGGAAATTTCACTACACCATTGGGCACTTAAAAACTTATCCTTTATGCACCACTTACCTTAAGATGGGTGCAGCAAGGCCGGATATTATCACTGTCTGCCGCAGATCTAAAGCCATGCTTGGCTAACCGCGATTAGCCAGTGTGACATGTTTTGGGCCGAGCTAACACTACAAATATATTTAGGTAATAGAATGCGGCGTTCATGTTATAATGTCCCCGCTGTTTGGAACTTCTGTCCCCCTGTAGGCGCGACCCTACCGTATAGACAGTCAGGATGACACCCATACTGTAAATCAATTGTCGAGGGTGTACCACATACCCCTAGCTACTACATTTTTTGTTGACAGTGTTGTACATACCCTTAGCTACCAATTTGGCGCGAATTAACTATAACGGACACCGTCGGTAGCTAATGCGGTTTATTAGTCAACTGTCCTGTGTAGTTTTTTCTAAATTTACTATATTTGTATCTAGCCCATATGAACATTGCTCAAATAATTCCGAAAACTGTCAATAAAACTGCCAGGAGACACGGTGTGCCTGACACTGTCGAGAAATTGTAATACCCGTAGCTTTGACAAAATTATTAAAACATGGGGTGTCTAAGACACCCTGTTGTTAACAGTGTACCTGACACTGTGTGGTGTACATAGGTTCCAAACGCTGGGGACATTATAACGTGAACGCCGCATAAAGCGAGGCTGATAAATTGTCATAAGGGCCGGAATCGGCTCTCAAATCCAGAAATATATAACGACAATGGAAAATCACGAGAAAAATGAAAATTGGTAATACATATTCGTTAATATATATAAACATGTTAATATATTCGTAAAACATCCTCCCAGTAACAATAGCGTAATTTTCATGTATAAAAGAGCGCTTTTACATAGCTACTAGGTTGGCTTGTAAAAGACGCTTAAACAAAAATTTTGAAAATACCGATATTTACGTATTTATTTTGCCTGCATTTATGGGTCTTGCGTTAATTAGTACTAATCTTGCCTCTTTTGGGTCTAAAACGAAATATTTTACCTGTAATACAATCTGCTAAACTGAATTTAACAAATATTTTTTCAGTATTCCGTCTTTATGAAACCCTGACACTTAGCCACTCTCGGCTCGTATAAACATACTAGCATAGCTTTGCTATTTATTATATATATTTACGAAAGGCCGGATGTGCCTGTGCCTTTTTGTCACGCGCCGAAATTGGCTCTGTGACAGAATCCGGCCCTAGGTGCACACATCTTAAAGTAAATGATGCATAATTAGATCTAAAAATTAAGAAAAGCAAACATGCAAAACAGATAATGTATAATATTGTAATATATATAATGTGTTACTGCTATACATTATATAACTTATTATATCATGTAAGCGTCAAAATAAACGAGCTTGAACATAAACATGCAGTTGAGCTAATGGTTGAATGGTATGGTTGTTTTCTCAAATATTGGTTCTCGGATCGAGTCTCAGTCTATCCTTGGCATTTTGCACTTCTTTCTCAACAGTTTACGGTAAAGAAACAAGGGAACTCACCCACAGGATCGTATGCAGAGGCATCAATTTTTGTCACAGAAAGCAAATATGCAGTGTCGGGTTTAATAGCTCGTACTAGGCCCGTGGCAACATCTAAGCGCGAGGCCCCAACCAAGATGAAAAATTCTTCCTTGTAATGTAAATAATGAAAAGCCCATTTTTTTAAAAATTTGCTGAGTCAAAACAAAGCTGTTAACTGTGAACTTACTACTGAGAGCCTTCGTTTTACACGTCCAGCAGTCGTTTTGACAGTTCCGCCAGCAAATTGTCTATGATAAACAGAAAGGTTGACGTGCCAAACCAATCCACCGAACTAAGCTGAACCTCTGGTGCCGATCCGGTCTCATCGCTTGTGCGATTTCGCGTAGGAGCTCGATGTGATTTGAGCCTGTATTCCACACAATTTAGTCATTGAAATCAGTTTTCGCAAAGCTAACAATTTTGGTTATAATCTTGCATTGAAAGCAAGAGAGTGAATATCACAACCACGCTCGGGGTATCTTCTACTTGGCTTGTGAACATAGAAGAGTAACCTTCTTTGACACTGTCACTTCTCACCAGCATACATCGTCATCGAATACGAAAAGTCAGCGTCGAGGTGCTGACAGTCGCTGGCTCTCTTTGAGCACCAATAATTGCGGATTTCAGCATTTAAATGGTCCAGCCACAGCCCATGGTCTGATGAATAAACGTCGCGTTCTGGTGCTATGCCCGCCGCTGTGTCTGTTGGCATAGGTATTATTTATTCCTGCTGCAATTGGGGCCCTATAATATAGCCTGTGGAGCAAGCCTTATCAACATCAGGCTCATCGTAACCACGGGTAACGGGTTGTAAGAAGCAAGTAAGCTTGGCAGTCTTAGATAGAGCCTCTTTTCTCGCTTGTACTTCTATGCCTTAGACTTTCCCTTAGCAGCACCAGAGGTGTAAGATCGCACGACGTCTCGATCGTGGTTGCTCATAGCGAGTGGCTGTTGGAGTAGGAAGTGTGAAGTATGATTAGTTAGTAAGTAGAAGTAATAAACGAATTGTGACGCAATATTAGACAAATGCCGGCCAAATTATAAATTCCTTTGAAAAAATATACAGTTAAACAATGCAGACAATTTATCTTTATATGTTAAGGAATTAGCTCTGCGGACGCACGGGGAGCCCTAAAACGCTAACGAAACGCGCGACTGAAATTTTTTACCAAAAATATTTCTTAGGCTGGCTCTGAAAGGAAGCAAATGGGAGTCATGGGGACCCTAATCCCCGGGACCCGTAACATATGCTACGTTGTTAAACCACCGTTGCTCGTATGCCCCATTTAACAACGAATCTGCGGTAAGTATAAGCTGTTGTAACACATTTCTCTTAACAAAAACAAAAGTCCTATTCGCTCCAAAGTTATACAATGAAATTACTTTCCTTCAGCTAAGCTTGTTCATTTATATTCTTCAACTTTACAGCACATCACTCTGTCATAATTAACTTCGTCTCATTTCGGCATTAGCTTCAAAAGTTCGATTCCTACGCGCTCAGACATGCAATATTCCATGGCGCGGCGAATTATATTGAAAACATCAACTATGTGCTGCTATTCAGTCTGTTCTTACTGGAACATCCGTTCGTTGGTAATTTGATAGTTTTAGCTGCATGCAGTTTGTGCTATGAATAATATAAAACGCAAGCAAGATAACCAATTTGCTGTCGGAATTGAAGATGGATATGTTTGCGACTCGATTAACACTAAGTTTGCAAAATCAAACATTTTCATCTTATAAGTGTGTTTTCCAATCACATTTTGCAATTGTGTCTGCATGAAGCCAAGGTATATAACTAAAAGCCAACAGTTTGCGACATCGTGACAATTTTACTTTTGAATATATTGAACTTTTTAAAATTTTATCCAAGCAGTACCTTCTTTATGTAACCAGATTAAAATAGTCTAATAATTCAGTTTCAAATTTATATATTAAAGGAATAATAAACCTTTACCCTTCAAAACGTGGACTCTAAATCGCCTTATAATACTAGTTGAAGCAACAAAAATCCTTAAAAATGAAACCATATTGTTCTATTACATATTACGTACAAAACCAATAACTATTTTGGCGGTGTAAAAAACGGGTTATGTTCAGTTTTATCCACAAGTCTAGTCTAGAACCCAACAGAGGAATTTCCTTACAATCCATACGGACCAGTTTCTTCCAATTCACCCTTTACAGCTAAAGCGAGTCGCTGGAGTGAAATCGCTAAATCTATAGAAGCACCTTCTCACTTCAGCAAGCTTATATCTAGGTATTACACAAAAAAAGAAAATGTTATTAACGCATGTATGTGTGTTCGTATAAAATTCGGAAACGAAAAACATACACTCATTAAGGTAATCAACTTTTCTAACAACATTTGGAGCATATTTGACAAGTTTCATTTTGATTTCTGAGTTAAAATTGTCTTCTAAGTAATTAAATTTTAACAAAAATTTCTTTACTAAAGACACTGCATTCACAAGCTAAGCCAAATGCTACCAAAATTATCGCTGAGTCTTCGAAATAGACGAACGCTTCTGGGCTGAGAAAGTTACAATAAACGGTTCCAAAATGTAGTTAACAGGGGCACAGCCAACTACAGAGTGGTGGCACGAAGAGTAAGTTCCACTGGCGTCAAACTGGTGGTTCTGTGGATCAAGGCCCACAAAATTTGGTAGGTGGCTCCATTGTAAGCACGGACGCCCCAAAGTTTTGCTAAAACGGTGCCACATATTCCCGTACTTTCTAATTTTCTCCGATTTTTGCAAATGTCACAAAATTTGGCCCTGTGCTTTCAACACGGGTGTAGTGACTAAATGTGGCCTGAAGATAGAGGGGTCAGACCCTCAGGAGGGATAGCCCATCTACCCCTATAGATTAACAAATCTTGCATCCGTTTCGAGATCGTAAACTGACTTCACAAAAGAACAACACAGGTATCCTCACCTAAAGTCTTCACATCATAGCATTGCGCAATTTGTCCTGAAAAAGTTGCGTTATAGGTGCGTACCTCAATGAAATACACTATATCTGTCACTGGTAGATAATACTGTTTGTCATGTACACAATACGTGAAAATAACCAAGCAGAGAAAGTACATCAGCCGAAAAGTATAGGTATAGCAACGCCGTGTACTCAGCTGGTAACATAAACGACAAAACAACAAAGCTCATAACTACGCAACTTTCAAACAAACTTTATATTTAATAATATTCCCTAGAAAATGTTTTATTCAAAGAGTGTCAAATTAGGTGTTCTCAAAATTATTTTATCAAAATAACATGTTCTTACTTTCATAATATTAATATAAAAATAAAAATGTTGTAATGAAATGTGGACTACGTATTTTTTCAAGATTATTCATCTGTTTTTAGATATTGATAAATCTAAAATAGAAGGCGCTATTGTGATCTAAGATAATGACTTTTTGTAAGTCTAGATAACAAATTTAAAAAAACTGGACAAGCTATATCGAAACATAAACATAGCTCAAAGATAGTATATATTATAGCTAGGCCATACCTTAATTAATATGGCCTCGAGTAAACTTGGATGTTAACATTAAATACAGAGAGCATCTGCTCCTCTAGAAGTTTAGTTAACATCGTGTTCTACAAGTCCACAAAAGATAATACCACCAGACAGAGATGAATATAGACAATTAAGATTGCTGAGCTATTGGAGTACTTGCCAGTAGTGGAAACGCTATATCACTAAGTCATTTTTACTACTAGGCCACGGACTGAGCGGATCACTTGGCAATGCACCAAATAACAGTTGTACATTAGTTTGATTGGCGGGATGCTTTGCTAGAGTAACAACGCAGCTACGACTGCGTGTTAATCAAGTCTTTCGTGGTACTTTATGGACAACGGTAACTGTTTGACTGTAATATCTACTACAGGGATAATAAGGTGACATTTTACGGCTCGGCGTATCTCGTATAGAATCTAGTGACCAGCGTCGACACGTATCCTACATCTAACTTCAGGCTTGGCTCAACTCGGTTTGTAAAGCTCAGGAACGACAATTGAATACGTTGGAAGTGAGCGTTCAGCTAGATATACATATAGATTTCATCTAAAAGATGTGACAATTGTTCCGTGTTACAGGCAAATAACTTTCAATGCTTTAATATGATGCTATCCCTACACTTTTCAGACACGGAAAATGTTTTTCGTTAACTTTCAAAGTAATTGACCTGACACGGTCTTCGGATATGCACCGAATCCAGACCGGATTGCAGCCCACACTCTTCCGAACAGACTAAATCTTTACTTTATATTTTGAACGGTAGAAAAAAGATTTCAATTCGTCACAATTAAGTAAGTATAAATAATCGTAAAGGCTTTAAATTATAGGCCATGCAAAAAGTTGATAAAAATGTTTTACGTCGTAATAAGAGCTTACTAACAATTTAGCGACATTATCTACTACTTAGATAGATAGATATAATCGCGGATAGGGTTACGATTTTCTAGGTGAGTCTAAAATGCGAAAGACCCTTTCTAGAACCCTAATAATTGTGATTACACACTTTTATTACTGCACTAAGAATTCCAAAAACTACAAAAAATCCTAGCAGTTTCTCTATGGGATATGCTATCAGATCATCGGTACTAAGTTCTTCATTTCCTGTTAAGGATTCCCTCAAAGCCTTGAGTCTTTCACAGTGCATAATTAGGTGTCCAGCTGTTTCTTCGCTAGATTTGCAGTATCTGCATATGCTATCTGTGGTCAGCATTAACGTCCTCATATGTTTTCCAAAGGGTCCATGTCCTGTTATAAAGGGCATCGCTACTCTCATTCGGTCCTTGCTCACCCTCAACAGATACTTTGCTCTTTTGGGCTCAATGTTGGGTGTACACATCTTCGACTGCCTGTACTTGCGGCAGTTATGCCATATGGTGGAGTGGATCATAGTCCGTCTATCCTTAATGGCATTTTTCAGATGACTGCTGCTTACAGGCAAGCACGGTTCAGGTCCAATAAAGCATGCGTTTGAGCCTTGGCATGCTAGTTCATCGGCTCTTTCGCTGCCGTCATGACCAGCGTGGCTCTAATCCAGCCGATGCTAAGATGATTTCGATGACCTAATCTATTGAGACTTTGTACGCAGTCCATAACTATAGATTTAATCTTTAGATTCTCAACTGATCCAATTGCCCACATACTGTCCGTGAAAATTCCTATGTGCTTGTTCCTCATATTTTTTCCTAGGAGTTCTTTTGCACATCCAGAAAGTGCTGTTAATTCTGCCTGAAAGACTGTTGCGTACTGACCCAGCGGGACAGAGAGTTGAGTTCCTCCTACTATATTAATTCCTGCACCACATTTCACACAGTTGTGCTGTACAATCCTTGAACCGTCTGTAAAACAAACAATGTCAAGATGTCTACTACTTATCTACTACTTAAACGATATATTAGACTTTACTATACAAGCCAAGTGTCGCTATTTTTAGACGGAACTCAGCTAGGGACGCAAGTTGTATGATAATTATTATATATTATTATTAAGGCAATGTTTTCGAAATTCTTATCTAATGATTTCAGCCATTCAAAGTTAATTGTACCAAATATTACCAGACTTCAATATTACATAGCTATACTAATTTTAAACTCCAGTGATTTCACATGTCAACGCTGCGTAAAGTCAGAGTAACAAATTACCTTCGTGTTAGACAGTACTTTTCAGCACCATCCTTAGGATGGTGTCCTAGATATTTGATTTGATGCATGTGTGTTTATTATGATGCATATTATACAATATATAGTGTTATGTTGTTGAAACGTATGTATTAGCTATATCTTTGCCGCTATGTTTGGAAGGTGAATAGTTAAATTTATTTTGCTGGATTTATAAAAATGGTTTTGTTATGCGCCAGTAAACTTAAAATACGCCCAGTCACAATCCTATTTTGCAAAAAGCGATCGGTGACCGCAATCCGTTGTCATGAAACAAACTGCGGGTTTGCCATCGATTTTTCGACAACGATATTGCGATTTCATGTTGCAAAATTCAATTTTGGAACCTAACTAAATCTCATCAATTTAAATTCATAGCCGAATAGTTCAATATTTTCTCAGACATGTATCTTTGCACTAGTCAACGTTCTCGAAATACATCGATATAGTCAGTTTCGTATTCCAAAACACGTTTGGTCGGTTAGCAAAGATGTTAGAGAATATGCTCGGTAACCTCTGCTATACCCTTGCACAAATTAGTTCGCGAACAATAAAATTCGTCATCGCGAAAGCAAATACAACTTTTTGGCAAAAACAAAATTAGATGTAAAATGCCTATGTATTAGATAAGAACTCTCAATTAGTGTGTTCACGAACTTTAGGGTAAACTACTATGGGTTATGCTGTTCTTCGCCAAAAAATTACGTATAGGTAAATGTGAACGCGATAAATAGTTATGTTCTTGTAGCACAAAGTAGTGTTCAGTGTTCGCGAACAACAAAACACGGTCGTCTGTTTTCGAACAGTGGCGCGCTATATTATTGTAATTAAATTGGCTAAATATCGCATAGCTTATTCACGTTCGCGAACAACAAATCGACACGCGTTGCGCTACCTAGTCTGCATGTTTGTTCACTAAGAAAATGTTAGGCCAGGTTGTATACTGTTCCTGAATGACAAGTTTCAAATTAAAACTTTACAAAATTATGTTCAACAATAACCTAACACTTTCATTGAAATGTTCGGTAATAATATTCACACCCTTTGAAGCTCGCGACGCAAAGATTTTTAAACCGTTTGAAGAGGGATATGTGATTGCCAAAAAATGTTCGATTACCTAATTTTTTTGGGAATGACAAAGGAAGTTTATTGTTGGGCGCATGCAAAGTTTAGTCTCGCATTATTAAATATTAGTCATTGGTGTTAATAAGACTTCATTGTTTATTGACAAGATTTTGTTTCTTAGGAAAACACCAATAATTTATATCGAAATAATACAACCTACGTGTGCATTTACATTGTTGGCTTAGTAACGACATGGGGATTAAATGACCACGAGACCATAAATCATTTTAACTACATGTCAAAAAACACGGGTAATAGGTGCTTTTCAGCCTTGCATTAAAATTGACTATTGAGGACTGGCCATTCATATGAGACTAGCATTAACTAAACAGGACAAATTTATCAGAAAGCATGCTGTCTGTGTTCATCAGTTAAAATTTCCAGTTTTTTGTTATGATGTTAAAAATCTTGTTGCGTAAACGGTGACTACAGTCGAAGCTTAAAATAATTCAACATATTAAAAAATCTTGGCGCAAGCTGTTAAATTTTCAGCTTTAATTACATACTCTTTTACTCTATGTCACATTTGCGCTTGTCAGTGCGAAAGATGTTCACTATCACAGTAACGTTACTGTGCAGGTTGTGTCACTACAGGGTTTATATCAAACACCATTACTATTCAGTTATTTGCACGGCTACCTAAAACAGCGTGGAATGGATTTCCAGAGAGAACCCTTACCCATCACCACGCATACATCGCTAAACGTGGACCAATAAGTTAGCCGCGTTGTCATAAGAAAACTTCACTATTCTACAAATTCGGCACATTTCTAAATTATTTGGGCTAATAACCGAGCGTTTTGTTCTAATAATGTGCTTTGTTGTGCCTATAAAAGGGGGTTTGTGAGGTGCTGAGATTTGCAGGGAAAGCCTACCCCTCATAGCTGCCTCACTTTTACAATCCGCAACTCCTGGCCACAATCCGTTTTCGACCATCGTTTCTTGTTTGGAATGGTGTCAACTTGAATTGGTCGGCTCAACTCTATTCTCATGTTTTGTGCGACGGTTTTGTACCAACTAGCTGTAGCAGCATTCAGGTATCGTATATCCTGATTTGTGACGTTTAATTTTATCCAGCGCTTGTATAATGTTTTATTCCGTATCGGAGAGAGTTAGTCTCCTTCAAGAATCTCGGTTTCATTCGACTCTTTTACACATTACACCATGACAACCTGCTAGCTAGCGGGGCTCTTGATGGGGGCGTCGGTCCAGGCATACCCGCTCACTTTCTAGACGTTGGCACTCGGCCCTCCGTCAAGGATCCAGAGGTTTTTATCCTTTCTTTTGGGTGTTTGTTGTGTTTCTTTTTTGCTGTCTACCGTCCTTTCTTTGGTGCTCTCCTTATTGCACCTTTCTCGTACTGTTTTCTTTATTTCTGCGGGTTCTATTCACGCCTTTGTGTTAGCATGACTACTGTTGCTGATGTCTGCATTCACTGCAGCGCTTCGTACTTCTTTCATCTGGCATAGCTCTGCATCGAGTCCCCGTAGTACTATTCCTTGAACGGGTCTCTCAAACTCGATCTGATACGGCGTGTAGTGCCGCACAGCGGGTTTTTGCATTGTGCTGTTTTATGACCTGACTCTTTCTGATCGTTGTTTTCTGTATATTTTGTGTAATTTTGCGGTTTTATTGTGATGACTGCCTTAGACGTAATTATAGCTTTTAAACTATAGTGTTGGCGACAAACGTTCATGGTATATATGACATAAGAGTTTTACGACACACAAAAGTTATCAGTACTATAGATTCATGAGCAGTACTTATTTTAGATCGCAGCAAATACTCATATCTTTAAAATAATATATTGTTTTAATGTTTGGCCGCTTGGCAATAATATTATTTATTGCACATATAATCAGTATCGTCGTTTTAATTTGTGCGCTACAAGGATCGACGCTTGTATTTCTTATATCTTTGTGCTTTTGCATTTTACAGGTGTATCGGCTCTCGCCGGCACGGCCTGTCTAAGCTTCTAGGACCGCGGGGCCCGTGACAGCAACGTTAGTGACGTGTAATAAATTATCGGCGAAACCTTAAATTTTATTGAACTTCTTATCCAATTTTCTGTTAAATTTACGGCCGTATTTAACGACCATTTTCAGGCTCTGATCCTCTGGTATTTCAGTCATTAAAACATCGTTGTCTATTCGCAGGTAAATGACCTCGTTAAACTTCAAATTTTCGCATCACAAAGTGCCTGAAATCACACTTATCTGAAATCGTACATTTTCTGCCGGAATTTTTATTACCGTTATTGTGGCATTATAAACATACCGTATCCCTGTTATCAGTTGTAAGTTTCGGCAGAAAATGTTTAGCGGTACTACTTCCTAATTGATTAGTGGAAAGTATCGTTTATAACAAAATTATAGTTTCGGTTATTCTCGTTAGATGATTGGCTCTAACCTCTCGGGTCACAATCGGTAATTGAATCCGAATATAAATTGCGAAACACGACTACCTAGAGGAGCTCAGTACGGTTTGGACTCAGTGTAGGTTGGTACGTTCTTTCTCATGCAACAACGGTTTTATTTGGCTTTACTTATTTCGACATTACCTCCGCTAATTTATTGCAACGATGGATGTGGTCGTTTCTTTGTACGTATTTTCAATAATTTTGGAAATTAGAGTCCCGAGCCTGGGATGGGACACTACGTTTTGAACTAAACTAGATCAGAAAATAGACAAAACCTATTAACTTTCATTAGGGTTTGCAATGACCAGAACACTGACTTTCAGCTTTTGCTGCCCGCGTACTGCACCTGCCGTACTGTGTTCTCGGTCTCGCCCAGCGTATAGGCGAGACTGTATTGTAGTGTTTGCTTTGTAAATATGTTCATCTTTCTCGTGTCCGGAGTTTTTGGCAAAAGTTGCCGGCTTGAATTCGGTATAATCTTCGTGTGATAAGCATAATGTCAAATTAAGGCCAAACTTCGCTGACACCCAAATCACAGGATAAATCTCGGCATCGCGTAAAAGAGAGCCTCGGTTTCAGGGGGATTTCTCGGCTTTCAGCGTTCATAGTAAGTGGGTGTATGATGGTATCCTGTTTCCCCGTCACTGGTTGAACAGTCGCCACATCCTGGAAGACCTATATCATTCGCAAGACAACATTCGCCGTATAGGCACGGGGGTCCTGCCCAGGAACACCAGGACCAGAGGGCGGCAACTGTCTGATGCACTGAGCCCACCCTTGAGGGCAATAAAAATTAGAGCGGTGTAAGTTACTGCGGGATGAGGTTGGGTAGTCCGCGTACCCCGTTACAGAACAAATATGCTATGATCAACTTCAGATGTCATTGCCTGCTTACATATATATATGCTTGATCAAGTAAACCTAAGCCTAACGTGAGAAACATGCGTGGCTTATATCTATAACCTAATACTAAGCACACTATGGAGACCATAATGATACTTGAGCATCTAAAGCATTTAAACACTGCGTAATTAGCTTTGCGTGACCCGATATCTTTAAAACTGATAAGCAATCTTCAGAAACGGCGTGGAATGGCTTAATTACTGAAATGAATGGCAGATTTACCGTATGGAAACCAGCAATAGTGAAATTGAATGAACCAAAATAACTTTAGCGGCAACAACAATTGGTGTTATTAAAAAATAGTAAACACTTTTGAACGTAAACTGCAACTACTTGGCCAACGTATTTACGGTGTAGCGCAATATTTCCATTCATATTCCTTAAAGTCACTCTGCCACAATGAAGCCACTCTGCCACAATGAAGTAACAATAATATCATTGAGCCACACATAAAGTAACAATAATATGATGAATTTATTAATGCATCAGGTTTATTGAATTAAGACCCAACTCTAAAAATTACTAAGTACATTCAAGTCCCGACAAAAATGACTGTATAAACAGCCGTTAGTGTTAATTTTTATATCAGCGAAGATCTATTCTCTTGAAAGCCGAGGGAAGACTACAATACCTAAGATTAGTTTTATTATACATCTATTTGACTATAAAACATTAGTGATCTGGCGACAAAATTCCACAGCTACGTTAAATAGTAGGAGGCCAGCCGCCTTGTCTAAAAAACATGGGGTCTGCAACCACTATTCCGTCCTTATCTACGTCCATGTTTTTAATCAAACATTTTATCACCGAAAACTATCAGTCGGTACTCCGACAGTTCGAACAAAATACACAATACCAATACACACACAAACATAAAGATATATGTATATATCATGCTGTTAATTAGTTTGAAAAAGAGACTAATCTAACTTGGTTAGAAGATACATCCTTGTGGAGATTTGAAAATCAAGAGTAGTAATATATCACTTGTCAATTTATAACATTGTTATTGGAACATATAGCATAGCTCCGCCACCAACGCTCAAATGAGACCAAAAAATTGAAGAAGCTATCAAAACTAATTCTCATCGATTCATTCATTAGAAAACACTAAAATGACAGCGCTATTTGTAATCAGATAAAGTAGTGAAGTCAAATTAGGCATGAAAAATCAAGTTCCTGCTTACAAAAAAGGTTAAACATTTAATCAGACGAAACTCGTGAAATTAAAACAATTGATTATACGACGACTGTCTTATAAATGTTCATGAGGTATGTACTTTCTCATAAACGCACATAAATATATGTATATGCATAGGTGTAATAGCTGGGATACCGGGTTTTGCCATGTCCTCAAAGTTGGTCCTCCACCTGAAGCCATAATTATTCCACCTCTTGTGTCTTCGGAATATGACATAAACGAAAATGTACGTATAATGCATAGGTGTCATAGCTGGGATCGCGGATTTTACACCCGTCCTCAAATTCGGTCCCTTACCTGAAGCCAAAATTATCCCACCTCGTGTGTCTTCGGAATGTGACATAAATTGGGTACAATTTAGGGTTGATTAACCGGAATTGCTGAAAATTTGAGCAAAGTTGGATAAAAATTATCGTTTCGAAAAATTGTTGAAAATTTACCTCCATGACGTATTTCCTCGTTCTGACCTTACACCCGTGACGTATCTGTACTTATATATATATCAGCACGACTTTGTTGGAAAGAAACGACAACTCTTTACGACTGCTGAAGCGAAGTGAATGTTGGCGAAGCGATGTGAATATATATACTTCAACAACGTTTTGGTTAAGCTTGATCGGGTCTTCCCTATACTACTGTTCGTTTTTGTCGTTCAGTCTATTCTTAATTTTTCGACAAATAGATTTAAAATAACTCGCAGGATAGTGCAAGATGCCATATTAGTGAATCAAGCTGGGTTCCATCCATCTCAGCGCCTAACAGATGTTCCAACAAAAGCATGTTAATTAGTTCATGAAGGACACAATACTAAGCACAATTTGACGCATAAACAAAGTCATTTTTGCGAAAATAAGCTACACATCTATAATGCAGTTAGTATTTATGGGATTACTAAAAGTCGCCCTACTACTAAGCTATCAGAAATGTATATCCGTTTTCGCAGCATTCTTAATTTTTTCACTGGTATTACAATATATGAATTTATAAAAATAAGGGTGCTTGACATGGTAGTCGTGAAACAACAACCCCTAGATTCAACAAAAATTATTCTAATATTAAACGGTAAAGCTAGCTTCGTAGCATTAAGTGGTCGCTGGCAGTGGCTTTCTCGTGGCACAGGCTTAGATTAGATACGTATTTTTTGTTAAGTGGTAACAAGAAATCCTTCCACTTGATTGCTTACTTAGCTATATAACACTGCTAACGTTATCTTTATGGTATATTACTGTGAAAATAATTTTAAAGCATCTCAAACTAAAATATTTCTTGAAATCGATAAAACTTTTTAAAAGACCAGGAAACTCAAATAATTTTTCGAAATACCAAAATGATTTCCTGACAACCGTATGCTGCAATTCGATAACAGTTCCTGTACTGAAACATAACAACAGACCATAGCTTAACGCAGAAGTGCAACTTACTACTATAGCAACCATTCCAATAAACGTGAAACTGAGCTGGTTTCTATGCAACTTTTAATGAAGGGAAATATGATTTTGAAGAAAATTGTCTTCAACACACCTTTGATGCACTAAATGTTCTCGCAAACCGCAGTTCCGTAGCCATGGCTGGACGAATGTTAAGGTGGGCTCAAATTTGGTTATATGGTTACATGAATATGACAATGGTACAATGAACATAAGTGTCGATGAAATTTTAAAGAAGATTCTTTGGTTTTTGTACCTTACAATATTCTTTAAAAATTTCAAGATCTATTCTTTGAAATTTCAAAGATAATTTTTAATAAGATAATTCTTCAAAAGATAATTCTTTGAAGTTCATGGTATATTCTCTGAATTTTAAAAGAATACCTGGTGGCGCAAAAATTAATAAAATTTCTTATAAATTTCATGGAAAATATTTAGAGTGTACCAAACAGAATGTGGCGGCTCTTCTCTGTCGCAGCAAGGAGCTCGAACCGCACCACGTGAGGATTCAGGCCCTTTTGCCACCCCATAACTACGAGTCTGTCACACTGTAAAATAACCTCACCGGCAAGTCATTATGTAGATAAAGAACGACATAGTCTCAATTGTCTCGAGCTGGAGCAGGGGAGGGCTGAACCCTCCTTCTAACCTATACCTAAGGTCTTTCAAACTGTAAAATAACCATACTTGCTAATTATTATATAGTTAATGAATGTCATTTTGTCAAACAATGTGAGACAGCAAATGATATGCTGCACTTACACAAACTATGTCCGGTCTATTGTAACAAAAATAGCCTTTGGAAAAGAATGTCATTTATATGTCACAAACTGAACAATTTCAACGGGCTTCAGCAAATTTCTATTTAAAGTAAATATTTTAGCAAAGCAGCGTCCAGGTAGCGGAAATTCTATTTATTAATTGAACCGCCACGTGTTTACTACAAAAGTCAAAAGAATTCACCGCGTCGCTATATACGCGCAAACGTTTCAAGAAAGGCTAACATCGCACAGAACCGCATTAATTTGTTATTATACACTACAAAGTTGATCAAAGTGAAAACCTAATCTCTATACTATATATCGGTAAAAGAGGTGCCGTTTAATTGCGCGGCTTAGTCACAATGTAATTCGCTTCCGTGTTTTAACAAAATGAAAATGATGAAAATTTATGCCAGATGATTGAAAATTATAGATTGCAAACAAGTAACTTGATATTTAGTAAATGAAAGCTTTAACGGCATTTGACAGAGGCCAATCTGATATACTTCATTTTATGCCATTGGTAGTGCAAAATTGTTGACGTACGAAGAATCTCGAAAGGCGAAGAGTAAAACCTGGCTATGTACGTGAAGCATTTATAGCATTAACTGCCGTGTTTTCAGAGTTTTGTACGCTCGGTTTTGACCAGTTTAAACGATTGCAATAGCACGAGTTTGAAAGCGAGAGCATACAACCGTGCATACAAATCTTTAGCAAACCGTGCTGCAGCCGTACTTCCGATATCATTCTGTTGTAGAATATTTTCATGCTATATTCTATGTTGTTATACAACTCTACATATATATAATTAATAAGCGTTTATATTACTTCATACAACTAATAACTGTGCATATTAAAATGTAGTATCAACGTCTGTCAGCATAATTTCAATTTCATGCAAGCAGTTTTGAAAGGCTGTGCCTTCAGCATTGGTCGCTGCCGGATGAATTCAGGTTGTGTTCAGAATTTACACAACGATAAGGGAAATTATTTATAATAACATGTGATGTGAAATGATTAAGTTGATGACACAATTTTTGATTTTATATGTTTATGTAAACTATATATTTTGATCAGGTTTGACCCTTTAACACATGTAATAGCAATTAATACAACTATTATGAAGTAGTGAATAAAATCGGCATGTTGCGTAGCATGGTTGGCTGCGTGCTGTTCTTCACACGCGTTATGAGGAGCCTTACAGATCCGAGCAACAACGTCGTCATAGCTCACTTGTTAGCAACGCCGGTATCAGGGAGTAACACTCGCCCTTATGAGCATCTCATGCTCACCAACTTCATTTTATTTTAATATGTCTGTTATATTCGTCTATATAAAGTGAGGATTAGGGCGATAAATAGAACAAGATGCAAATGACAGACAATATAATTTCCAATGGTTTTGTGAGCAATTAGTCTGCTAGAAGCAATAAGTAGCCATATTAAAATTTATGTTACACAGGTTGATTTCTTATCCAGTTAGCAAATTAAATAAGTGTACTTTTGGTTTTAGAATACTTCTATCCGATAATTCCTTAATAAAGGATGGATGCCTTACAAAGCTAACAGCACACGTATGTTACCATAAAACGCCCTTACGTTCATGATAATGTATCTTACGGTACGAACTTCATAAATTTATTCAGTAATAATGATAAACTACATTTTGTAAAATTTCTTTATTTGTGAGCGACGGCTCGTCGTCAATAGCCATCTTCAAGGCATATTTAGTAAAGCTTTAAGGCCTACGTTACCATCTGCATTAAAGCTGAAAATGGATCATAGTTTTATTGCTGAATTAGTGTCCGTATGCGCCTGACTAAACACTCAACGGTAAATATAACTATACGTGTCACTTCTGTTACTAGCACAACTAGGGTCAGACTATAAACAATTTTAATTCAACATTTTTAATTAAGATTAGCCACAGCTCAACGTTTCACATTTAAATAATTTACAAACAATACTTCATTACTTCCAAATTAAGGTTTGTAATCTTTGTTAACTGCAAAGTTAAGTCCTGTTCTTGTGTTATAACTGTGATGTTTCAAGTCTCCTGCACCTGCTGCATGGTTTATTAATAAAATAATATAGATGGGTTTATCAAATATTCGGGTTTAGTCTAGCAAATTTATGTAGGTTAATTTTGAGATATCTTGAACAATCATATTCGGTTCAAAATTATGGCAAAAATGAGAATTATGTATCTAGTAAGTGAAGCTTAATTGAAGACTAAAGCTCAGGAATGGTGTATAGAAAACGGTACAATCTATGCTGCACTTATATGGCAATTCTACGGAAGTAGACAAATAAAAATTAAAAAAAGATTTTTGTAGTATAATAGAATATATATACTCCGTCAGAAGGAAAGTTTTCTTCATTGAAACTTCATGTGAAATTGATGCGAACATCATTTCTAGTCTTGATTTAGTAAAGTGTGTGCTGAAAATATTATATTAGAAATATATCCAAAATGAGTCAATTCGAGTAGAAATGATTCAATTTTCCAGCAATTTTTCAATTTGGATTTCTTCCTAAGCAAAACATTGTCGCAAACGATTATATAATTGAGTAGAATTATTACTAATAGGAATAAGTCTGGTCACGACAATAATTTTTTGAATTTGATTCTTTAATAATATATCGTGGAATAAATTCCATTTTTGGAGTTTTAAATTTTAAGATTTTATAATTTTCACATATTTTAAAATTTAAATCTTCCAAACTTCTAGTTAATGCATTTAAATACAAATCTCCGAAACTTCTAAACTCAATATTTTTGCTAAACTTCATTAAAACCATTAAATCAGTTTTTTCCTT
>JASANE010002296.1:0-30797 GCA_030248225.1 Trileptium ribeirensis | reverse complement strand
GTTCGTTCAGTTACGTACTGCTTCAAAGCCAAGTGTGGCCTTTCAACCCAACGGCCTCGGCGTAACACCTTGTTCCGAAAAATAAAGGTTTCAAACCGATATTTTTAAAGTAAAAGCTGAACGTACTCGCATATTATGTCATGTTGTAGGCATATCATTTGTAGCTAGGTTGTAAGTAAACCGATTCATCTTAAATATTAGCAGTGAATATGCTCTTAGGTGGTTTTCCTGTGGAAGTAGCGTCGCTAAAATGAATGTTCGAATGAGGGGACAGCAGGGCAACGTAAAATTTTAATGCAAAATCTAATTTAGTTTTGTTGGGTATCTCGACTATAGTCGACAGCCTGATCTAATCTACATAATTTAATGCACCATTCGAACCGCTTTGACGAGCTTAGCACAAAAAGTAAGTTCTATTATTTCATGGGTTAATAAGCTATAGCCATTTAATAAGATCCTATAAAGCCTTCTATAACCGGATAACCCAAAATTGTTTCTAGCGTATTGCGTTAGCCATCCAGGGCGATGGAATATATCTTGAAAAATTATGAGCTCAATCTTTGAGCTCAAATTTTGAGCACAACGTTTGACGTGTCAACACAGCTATAAGTTAAATTAGATTAATGCTACCAACCCAACGGTCCCAGCGTTTCATCTTGTTTTTTGTCTCGTCTGACGTTTCAATTCTCTTATGACAAAACCAAAATAAAATTACATAAGAAATATAAAATTAGGCGTTTAAAAGTATAGTTTACATTAGTATATCAAATTATGCATTTATAGATAATTTCTTCAAAAGGGAGCCAATAGGTAACTAAAAAAATCGAAAAAATACTCAAGTATGTCCCAAACCTGCCAAACATACCTCGGGCGTGCCAGTGTTGTACATGTATTCCTTAATGGGTCTAGACTTAGCCGTTCTCAAAATTTGTGCGAACCATAAACATATATATACCCAATGTGTATCTCTCGTTTTGCCATTAACCAGCTTCCGAGTTTGATTATTATCCATTCGATAGTTCCCATAACATCTAGGATATCTCAAATATATTGTGCATAGTATTTATTAGGAGAACCGGTTTACAAAACACACGACAAGCAAAGGCAGCACGCAGAAATTATTCAAATATTTTCAGCTTTTCTTTAGCACAAATGCCACAACATTTTAGTTAGACACATGCTTCGAGCGAAATTTTCGTTAAATGCAACATTCTGTAAATACGAGACGCAAGTTGTAGCTGCTGCATGATTTCGAAAAGATGATTAAGTCATTACTACGAATGGCCAGCAGGAACTCGCACCAGGGCTTATAGCTTGCAAGGCGCTACCACTACGCCATAGTCACATTCGAGCCGAAGTTACGTTGTCAACAGAGACTAAGCGATGACATTTGGCTTTATCTTAGGTAATACCAAACATTAATTCGGCAAAAGTAGGTTTCACCCCACCAGTTCCTGAACTCAAACACGGACACATCCACATATTCTTCCAAGTCAGGAGAGTTCAGCATCACCTAAGAATCATGACAGATGCTACATCAAGTAAAGTACACCGTAAAATGTATCAAATTGCGAAATAGCTATAAATTTTTCTGCTAAATTTATATCTTCCTGATTCTTGGTTACTGCATTAACGCGGATTTTTATTACAACGATTATAAACATTGACACATATTATTAACGCATTGAGCAACAATTAACTCCTCTTTTTTACAAAAATGGAGTCAAATATTGTTGTTCCCGTCTGTAACATGGTAACAGCTAAAGTGGTTTGATAAAAAAATACACACAACTTAAGCTATTGCAACTCCACTCAAATATTTTACAAATAACCCTTTTAGCAACTAAATAATAAAGTAAAAATTGTCAATTTTGTGTCAAATAGCGTTAGTGATGCTGTTTGTTACCGTAACTTGAATATGGTTGGTGGTATTTGGTTTAAATTATGACATCGGTTGTACCTATAACCTGCATACCATATTGTCGATATATTGCTAAAATAGTCGAAGCTGTGGTATATATAGCTCATATCCAAAAGCGCGATCTTGGACCAAAATTCCAGTATATTTTGCTGATATAATGGCTTTAGAATAGCTGGTTCAATTTGGCTCAAGTTTTACTGTACTTACATCGCGCCTCTAACGGGCATGTACTGAATAATCCTGCACTATGATTGGTTAAGTGTTGACAAGCTATCTTTGTACAGTAAATCTATATCGAGATTATATGATAGAAAAACAGACTACTACTGTTTTCATAGTATTTCATGGTTTAAAACGTTGGTATTTAATTTAGAGCATAGCATTTATATATAAAACATTGAAATAATACCTAAGATATCGACAACCATTAACTCACCCGCTGGTGCAGTTTTAGTTTTACAGCCTTTGATGGAAGTGTGATAATCATGTATACCAAATTTACCAAAGTGAAATTTTAATGACTGTGAGTATAAGCGTGACGGACTCCTCCAAGTGCGTTCAAAGGGTTACGAGCTCATCGTTAGCATGCACCTTTCCCAACCAATAACTCTTTTAAGTGTCAAACAATATTTAATTTATAACTTAGTTACTTATCTAGCAACCAGTGTTTATTTTTATCGGTCTATATTTTCCAGTATTACTGCGCCTTTTTACCTAACAATCCCAGCGTAGCTTCTACAATTAAATTGGGAAAGCTTAAAGCTGTTCGAATGTAACACCCACAAACGGGTTTTATTTTAAACAGCTTGCAGTAGATCTCGCACAACGGTATTTGAAACGGCGTTGTTATTTGCTCGCTTTGCGATGATTCTTAAAGCCCCTTTAAACAGTTCGTAAACTTTGTCAGCAGTTTCCGTACGCCGCTTGCAATTAAGCAACTTAAGATTGATTGGTGGTACAAGCATGAGTCGTAAAACATTCAACTACGTACTAATTTAGTTCGGAAATTAAAAAGCTAATATTATGCTAAATTTATGAATGAAACAAATTCAATTCTTTACCACAGTAAGATTAAAACACTTGTAAAATGTGAATTTTTTTTATTTTTTCGCTTCAAGGCTTGCGAGCAAAGCTTTAAACAACAACAAATTGTCAATAAGTGCAACTGCTCGGCTCCGAAACTTGGGAAACTATCATTAGACGTGAAACATTGTAATGCTTCTGATCGTAAGTATATCGATAGTATTTATTTTTTATTATTAATACTTCTTAGATCCGGTGACTTCACTAATATTTTAAATGTTATGTTTACACAAAAATTTGCATTAAATAATTCTGATTAGCCAGATGATGTGAAGACCTCTACTTATACTTCTCGCCATACAATTATGATGAAATGTTGACTAACCTGTTTAGTCGTCACAAGTAAAATGTTCAGGTCACATTTTAAATTGGCAACTAGAATAACAGTGATTTCTGCATGTAAAAGTTGCAAAATGTAGCCATTTTGTTGTTGTAAACCCAGCTCCAAAATGCTCCAAGACATATTCGGTAAAGCTATCATGCTCACGTTATATTCTGCTGTAAAGCTGAAAAAGAGATCATAGCTTTATTGCAGAATAAATGTCATCATTCACGTCGGCTAAAGATCCAACGGTAAAGTTTGGTATTCTTGTATATCGGTAGGTCGAAGGGCGACCATGGCTTCGAGTGAAAAGTTGTGGGCAAAAGTGTATTTCTTGCTCTTGAAGGTTCTTTTCTTCATCCATTGAGCTTTCAAATGAAAATTTCGTGAAACCTATAGATTGAGGCATCGTAAGGCTAAAAATTTACCACCACTTTCGGACTGTTATAATATCGACTCTGCCAGCATTTATCAGTCATCTGTTGGAGAAGCAGCCATCTTACTGAGAACAATGCTATAAATATTTTTGTACGGTAATGCATCATTTATTTCTTCATGCAACAGAATATATGTCTATAACATCTTTCACAAATAATTGTGATAGGCACAATTTTGTTGTTTAATGATAATGTAGTTAATTTTCAAGCCCAAGTAAGTTTAACAGAAAAGTGCGTTGTGTCTAGCGTCTGTATGGTGAGACACTAAAATCTCTTACAATATGATATATTTATTTTGTATAGATATCCTTAAGGCATTTTTTTATAGCGATGAACGCGTTTTCTAAGAATCTTTCCAAAAAAACCAAATCCAATCAAAATACAAAGCCCTTCGGTCCGCTAACATTCCCAATTATCGCAAAATTAGACAAATAATGTTGTTAATTAAAACACGCAAAAATATGCTGGAAATTTTAAAGGTCTTAAAGCTATTAATAAACACTGCCTTATAAGGAGCGCCGCAAGATACGGTTCATAAACGAATGAAAATATTTTTGGACCGTCACCGTAATATGTTTAGTTTGAAACTAACCAAAGCTAGCAAAAGTCATAATTTGGGTATTATATATTTCCAAACAATTACTATTGCGTGTTGTCCTCTTGCTTATACAACAGTTGATTTTATACAAAATGGTGTATTTTTACGAATTTACATGCACTAAGTACTTAAATTTGAATATTTCCGTCATATCATAATATAAAAAACAGAGGTTTGATATAAACCAGAAAACAAGAGTAATATATGTATAAGAAATTTGAATTAAATTTGTTAACAAATTTCGTGGCAGCGTTGTATCTTATATGTCGTTCACAGAGAAATGTGTGCACCTACTCGACAACGTCATCATGCACATACGTGTGTATGGAAACATTACATTCGATAGTATGTAACAACCTTCGTAAGTTGTTATGCAAAGCGGGTTCTGATAGACTTCTTAAAAATTCAGATCTGGATGTGTTTCCTGAATTACTCGTAGTAAATATCACGGTAGATTTGTTATTAACTAAGTTGGCTGTGTTGTTATTACAACTTGTTATACCTGGATTTCATACATCCTTGTTACATATATATATTTCACACTGAGAATTATAAACTTCTACAAATTTCAAAGTTCTATATACATGCCAGACCCCTTCTCGACAACCGGCTGCTTTTTCGAAAGCCGAAGACCGACCTCTAGCACTGGTGGAGCCGGTTACAATCGTATGAGACCTGGCGCCTTGAACATGTTAGGTTAAGATTGTTCGTAACAACATCCGATTGTTGTTATAAAGCGGCGAATTAACGTAAACAATATTCGAGCGTAATAAATAAAACGTAACAACATTAGCAACGTTGTTACATACAAGCCCTTACACGTAACAACGTACCTAGGTTGTTACGTTGAACCCGCTTTGCGTAACAACTCACGAAGGTTGTTGAATGTAATGTTTCTATACACACGTGTGTATATGCTGACGATGTCGAGTAAGTGCACACATTTTTCTGTGAACGACACATACTGCGCCGAATTTCGTGACAATACAACACAATTTTTATATACTTACATAATACGCATATAGATCTGCATTGGCTGAAAATTTGCATAACATTTGCTTGTAATAGCGTAACTTCGCATATACACTGAGACCTTGATTTGCTGAAAATTTATATTGGCTTGTAACAATATAACTTCGCATATACACTGAGACATTGGATTTGCTGAAAATCTGTAATATTTGCTTGTAACTTTATACCTTCGCATAACACTGGGACCTGGATTTGCTGAAAATTTGTAATATTTGCTTGTAACAGTATTACTTCGCATATACACTGAGACCTGGATTTGGTGAAAATTTGTAATATTTGCTTGTAACAGTATAACTTCGCATATACACTGAGACCTGGATTTGCTGAATATTTGAAATATTTGCTTGTAAAAATATAACTTAACAATGGCGATAATTAGTATTACTACAAAAATCCAAATGCAGTCTCATTTCGAGTCATTATAATTTAAACAGACCACATAAAACCTACGTGCAAAAAATCGTTTTTAGAAATACATTTTATTTTGCCATTTATTCTAAAAACGTGACTCTTGATGTTCAATTCTGTAGATGTTTTGTTTTTGTTCTATAATTCTATCTGTTTTCGCAATTCTAAAATGTTCCCTTGATGTTATAATCATTCGAAATAGCCGTCGTCGTTAGTTTGAGCTATGATTTTTAGAGTCAAACCATTGTTTCACAATCTGTTAGAACATTCTTGTGGCCTCCATCCAGGAAAATATCATGAAATACTTATTAATATCTAGCTTAATCTATAGTTAATATTTCAGTACGATGCATGAATCCAATATTGAATAATAACGATATAGAAGCATTACATTGCAAAAAACCGTGTGTGTAAGTATGATTATTTCCGATTTTAAACTACGCTCAAAAGCGCATTTTGGGCTTTGCAATTTTACTCAAATATTTACTTGGCGAAAAGCACTGAAAACGATTGAAATACTGAAAAACCTGTAAAGATTAAAGCCTGTAAGAAGTCAAAATATATATGGATATAGCCGTGTGGAAATTTGAATCAAATCGGACGTAAAATATACGCGATGTACTGCAAAGTTTAGACAGTTATCAGTTAAAAATAACGGTGTTCGAAACCTAGGTTTTTGGTAGAGTAATAGGCACATATTCTTTCACAATTTTAGCCAATCAAATATGAAAGATCCTCGCTTTCTTTTCGGTATTAACATATATATTGACAATAACAGCGGCATTTCATCGGACTCTGACATAGAACTGTAGGTAACTTTAACCATTGGCTTTAGTCAAACGACGTTTATTATAAAAAAGAGCCATATTATTGAATCCATTGTAGATTAGAAACTAAAATATGATTCAGCTAAACTTATTTATATAACATATAAATAACCGAAGCACCCGCAATTTAATATATTTCATCAATTTTAGCTGAAAATCCACTCAGGCAAGTTGTCTAAGTTGACATATATGGAAGCTTATATGTTTTTCCAACTACCGTTGGGCCTTTAATGTACTAAATTCTAAAAAATACTCAATATTTGCATCAAATTCGCAACCTTATGGAAGACAGGCGTAACCCATTATATTATTTTGCGTAAACACGTGCCTTTTACTACTTTTGGCAATGCCCAAGCTGAAGTTTACAACGCCGACGGTCGAAAAGAAATTCTGCTGATTTCTGCACTGAAATTTTGTTGCAACTATTATAATGACAATTTATTGCATATCAAGATTGTGTTTCTGGTTTTGCCTGTTGTTTTTCTTTTTTGTTCTTCTCTTTAAACTATCATTAAAATCCATGAATTTTACGGTAGTTAGCAATTCGCCGACATAGGTGCTTAGTATAAAGTGGAAAGATTTCTTGATGCGTCGTACTACTGCAGAAGATGCTACGTTACTACTTCGAGACTAGGCAAAATGTGCAAAACATAAACACTTTTAGCAACTATTTTGTCTGATATATTATATACATTATCGATAGAGTATAGAAACCAACATTAAAGCTTTAAACTTCGAATCCTTTGTACCAACGTAGATCCGAATGTTGGATCTATTGATATAATTTTAGAAATATGATTTAATAATTAGAGATCTAATGATTTTTATAGGTTTTACATTTTGGATTCGGTTGCAAATGAACCACTAGCTTTCATCTCGTGAACAATTAATTAAAATTTTGGTTTATTATGAAACCTTGGATTGTTTCCGTTCGATTTTGTAGAGTTTCCAAACAAATACTGATTACACGATTACGATGCACTTATCTGACCAAGCTAAATAAATATTCCAAAAGCAGCAGTAAACGCAGCGCGAGTATTTTTTATCAATTTCCACTGGTCAGATGCACATATCTATGCAATTCTAGTGCCGCCGCATTGTATTATTACATCTAACTTTATATAAATGTTGTACATTTTTGATTTTAACAATTAAAACTGTTTTTCTTTTTAGCGAAGAGATATTCACAGTCCTGTTAACCCAATCCGGGAGAAACAATCAAAAAACGGTTAGTCAATAACCATTCAACAACCTCTGAGGTTACCGTAACTGTTGATCAGTGGCATACATGCTGACGTCTCCGGAGGATGGGTAGGGGTGGCGTGGTCATCTCAGGGGAGGCCCTTCGGGGGGTGCTGAAAAACTAACGACCTCTCTCCTCTCTGTCCTCAGAGGTCCTCATTTTGCTAATTTTACCCCAATATTTGCAATATGATAAAAATTTTCGAGAGCCTTTGGCGCGGGGGGGGGTCACGTCGAAGAGGAGGGCGGGTGCGCCGCACCGGGAGGTGGTAGGGTAGTACTCTCAGGATGTGTTGATCAAGACTTCAGGGAGGGGGGAAGGATCCGAAGCCTCAGGGGATAGCCCACCCTGAACCCCTATTTCAGCATGTATGATCATTGGCTAGATAGTTTGCAACGAGTGATTAATACTTTAGATGCAGTGTAATGCATAGCTAATAAACTTATTTGATGCATAATCGGATATAGCTGCACCGTAAATTCCAGTATGAGCGTTATTGCAAAGATACTGACGATAAAAGCAACATATAGTCTGATTGTGATTCGGAAAACGTTTTTACACTTTATTTTGAAGCCAAATCAGAAAATATTACGTGTAACACATATACATTAAGCTAGATGCTACACAAGGACCGTTGGACGTGTGGGTTTTGAAATCCACCGCACTAGAAGAAAATTTCGGACTATTCCAGTTGACGTAAAACTTGCCAAAGTATATCGACTTTCAATAATTTCATTTTACTCAATATATACGGGAACTGCAATTGATGCATAGTTTTAAAATTAATTAACTGTGTTAATTAACTCAATTAACTATGTTAGCTCATATAAAACAGAAATTGGTCGTGTTATGTAAGAATGGCTACTAAAATGATACTCGTCGTGTATGATCATTGTGATTGTCCTACATGACAAAATAGTGATATATCGATTTTGTTTAATAGGTGGAGCGAAAGGGAATCATAGCTAAGTTGGAATTAATGTTTAGTAAGCATTTAGGACCAGAGCCCAGCGGTTGACATTTCATTTATTTAATGTGCGGTAAGTTACACGACATTTCGTTCAAGAACTGTGTCAATTTCAGCACTTATATCCTACGTTACAACATAGTGAGATATCAATTTTGTTTAATAGGTGGAGCGAAAGGGAATCATAGCTAAGTTGGAATTAGTGGGTTGTTTTTTTTTTTGGGTGTTATATGTTTAGTAAGCATTTAGGACCAGAGCCCAGCGGTTGACATTTCATTTATTTAATCTGCGGTAAGTTACACGACATTTCGTTCAAGAACTGTGTCAATTTCAGCACTTACATCCTACGTTACAACATAGTGAGATATCAATTTTGTTTAATAGGTGGAGCGAAAGGGAATCATAGCTAAGTTGGAATTAATGTTTAGTAAGCATTTAGGACCAGAGCCCAGCGGTTGACATTTCATTTATTTAATGTGCGGTAAGTTACACGACATTTCGTTTTTTTGGGCAAGAACTGTGTCAATTTCAGCACTTACATCCTACGTGACAACATAGTGAGATATCCATTTTGTTTAATAGGTGGAGCGAAAGGGAATCATAGCTAAGTTGGAATTAATGTTTAGTAAGCATTTAGGACCAGAGCCCAGCGGTTGACATTTCATTTATTTAATGTGCGGTAAGTTACACGACATTTCGTTCAAGAACTGTGTCAATTTCAGCACTTACATCCTACGTGACAACATAGTGAGATATCCATTTTGTTTAATAGGTGGAGCGAAAGGGAATCATAGCTAAGTTGGAATTAATGTTTAGTAAGCATTTAGGACCAGAGCCCAGCGGTTGACATTTCATTTATTTAATCTGCGGTAAGTTACACGACATTTCGTTCAAGAACTGTGTCAATTTCAGCACTTACATCCTACGTTACAACATAGTGAGATATCAATTTTGTTTAATAGGTGGAGCGAAAGGGAATCATAGCTAAGTTGGAATTAATGTTTAGTAAGCATTTAGGACCAGAGCCCAGCGGTTGACATTTCATTTATTTAATGTGCGGTAAGTTACACGACATTTCGTTCAAGAACTGTGTCAATTTCAGCACTTACATCCTACGTGACAACATAGTGAGATATCGATTTTGTTTAATAGGTGGAGCGAAAGGGAATCATAGCTAAGTTGGAATTAATGTTTAGTAAGCATTTAGGACCAGAGCCCAGCGGTTGACATTTTATTTATTTAATGTGCGGTAAGTTACACGACATTTCGTTCAAGAACTGTGTCAATTTCAGCACTTACATCCTACGTGCCAACATAGTGAGATATCCATTTTGTTTAATAGGTGGAGCGAAAGGGAATCATAGCTAAGTTGGAATTAATGTTTAGTAAGCATTTAGGACCAGAGCCCAGCGGTTAACATTTCATTTATTTAATGTGCGGTAAGTTACACGACATTTCGTTCAAGAACTGTGTCAATTTCAGCACTTACATCCTACGTGACAACATAGTGAGATATCGATTTTGTTTAATAGGTGGAGCGAAAGGGAATCATAGCTAAGTTGGAATTAATGTTTAGTCAGCGCTTAGGACCAGAGCCCAGCGGTTGACATTTCATTTATTTAATGTGCGGTAAGTTACACGACATTTCGTTCAAGAACTGTGTCAATTTCAGCACTTACATCCTACGTGACAACATAGTGAGATATCGATTTTGTTTAATAGGTGGAGCGAAAGGGAATCATAGCTAAGTTGGAATTAATGTTTAGTAAGCATTTAGGACCAGAGCCCAGCGGTTGACATTTAATTTATTTAATGTGCGGTAAGTTACACGACATTTCGTTCAAGAACTGTGTCAATTTCAGCACTTATATCCTACGTGACAACATAGTGAGATATCGATTTTGTTTAATAGGTGGAGCAAAAGGAAATTGTAGCTAAGTTGGAATTAATGTTTAGTAAGCATTTAGGACCAGAGCCCAGCGGTTGACATTTCATTTATTTAATGTGCGGTAAGTTACACGACATTTCGTTCAAGAACTGTGTCAATTTCAGCACTTACATCCTACGTGACAACATAGTGAGATATCGATTTTGTTTAATAGGTGGAGCGAAAGGGAATCATAGCTAAGTTGGAATTAATGTTTAGTAAGCATTTAGGACCAGAGCCCAGCGGTTGACATTTCATTTATTTAATGTGCGGTAAGTTACACGACATTTCGTTCAAGAACTGTGTCAATTTCAGCACTTACATCCTACGTGACAACATAGTGAGATATCGATTTTGTTTAATAGGTGGAGCGAAAGGGAATCATAGCTAAGTTGGAATTAATGTTTAGTCAGCGCTTAGGACCAGACCCCAGCGGTTGACATTTCATTTATTTAATGTGCGATAAGTTACACGACATTTCGTTCAAGAACTGTGTCAATTTCAGCACTTACATCCTACGTGACAACATAGTGAGATATCGATTTTGTTTAATAGGTGGAGCGAAAGGGAATCATAGCTAAGTTGGAATTAATGTTTAGTAAGCATTTAGGACCAGAGCCCAGCGGTTGACATTTCATTTATTTAATGTGCGGTAAGTTACACGACATTTCGTTCAAGAACTGTGTCAATTTCAGCACTTACATCCTACGTGACAACATAGTGAGATATCGATTTTGTTTAATAGGTGGAGCGAAAGGGAATCATAGCTAAGTTGGAATTAATGTTTAGTCAGCGCTTAGGACCAGCGCCCAGCGGTTGACATTTCATTTATTTAATGTGTGGTAAGTTACACGACATTTCGTTCAAGAACTATGCCAATTTCAGCGCTTACATCGGAGATTTTGCAGCAAGGTTAAAGAGAAAATGTGTACATTTCTAAATATTGATATTTAACAGCATGCGGTACATTTGGTGGTCTACACCGAAGCATGCAGGGCTTAAAATTAATTTGTGTCAAGTTTATAGCGCCAAGAAGGCATACTCTACAGACATTCGAGCAACATAGGTTCAACGTTTCTCTTATAATAAAATATTGCATATATTCAATTTATATGTAATTACACTGTACATTTGTTAGCAATATTAATTGGCAAATTATGCTTACTTACGTTATGCGATTCCTTAGGCTTGACTCGGGTTCACCTTAGGTATATGGGACTAATGCAAGAGTGTAAGAGGACCATAAACAGTACGTGGTGCAGCTGCGCGTCATAGTAAATGCTAGGACTGGCCAATGTAACTTTTAGTTGAGGAAGAAAAACACATACCATACCGATCTCGAGACACTAAGCCTTAGCCTTTAGTCTAAGCTAAGATCCCTGTATATATACTAAAGCAAATGCTAAAGTCGGGGGCCTGCCTCCCCGAACTCTCTGCTCTAACCTGTTTTTACTGTAATGATATAACTTCCGGTCCCTAAAGATGACATGGGCCCTAGGTAGGACTAATACCACGTTGTTCTTTGACAAGAGCTTATAAAATGGATGTAGAATTTTAATCCGGTCGGAGCCTCACATGACGCGCTTCGTCATCTCTGGCTACATACTCTTACAACATAGCATAACTTGTGAGATTCCATGGGCGACCGTATAAGAATAATACATAAAGAATAAAATTAATCTGTCTTGAAATTGCTTTGCGGTATTTGGAATTATTTTGAACAGGCAGTTTAATTTTTTATTCAGTAAGATTTTTGACAAATTAGCTAATTTTTTGTAGAACAAACGTTCTCATAACAAGGATAATTATATGTCTGGCTACGATTTCAAAATTAACCAATTCCTTTGTAACAAGATTAAGCTGTATTTAAATCAGACAGCGTTTAACAACAAAACTAAACAATCTAGTGACCAATAGCCATGAATTTACGTCAGCTCTTATGTATTTCAACCATATTTTGGATAAAATAGCAACATGTTCAAAAATGCCAAAAAATATGAACACAACTGCATCGTTTGCTACCAACATAACTTATTTCTACGCACATAAATCTTGATAGTCAATATTTTGTATAGGCTTATGAGGGCTGAGAGTGTTTGCTTTCAGAAAAACGCAAGTGCATTTGATACCTTAATGGGTACAGGTATTGCCAACTACCATATCCGACAGAGGATCTTGTATTATTCAATTGTTCCTAGCTAGCGTTTTGGTAGTTGTTCCTTACAATGATTAGTTACGATAAATTCGGTCACACTGATAATTCAACAACAGCTGGTTGGATTGATGTCGGTGTGGGCTGAAAATTGTTATCTCGACACGATCTGTTGCGGCGTTAAAGACTAGTACCACTTGCTCTACATCTTCACTGAAAAACATAATTTTCAAAGCTTTACGTTAAAAATCTTGTAAATTTGCTAATTTTCATGTCATCAACTGAAACTCATGTGCAAATTCAGATATAGTTTTTGTATACACGGGTACGAAGCCCACTGATTCTGTCTTCTTTGTTGCAAAGTTAACACCAAACAACCTATCCTTTAACGCCTAAATTTCAAATTCTTTGGATCTTATCAACTGCCTTTTAGATGAATTGCATGGACACATTTTTTATAAATGCATATATGGCACTATAAACTTAAATAATCATTTGGAATATTGGTACTTGGCATCATTCTGTAGTGTCACATGCAATAAGTCTTACATGGTCGTGATTACTCGAATATATTTTGTGTTTTATTCCCAATTACAGTGCGTAGTAGGATCTTGTATCATTTAATTGAGATCACATAGCTAATGCAAATAATTCACGATGTTGTTTTTAATCGTCATAATGCAGCCACAGATGGTCGAGTTGGTATAACCGATGGATTAAAATTTTTTGTCACAGCCGTCAGGCTGTGACATTGATTTCACCTTTTGTCAGAGTGTGCATTACAGCTTTGGTTGCACTGCACTGCACGTATCCGTTATAGTCAAAGCCTTTTCAGATCCGACCGCTGGAGTCTGCATGCCAGGCAAAAATGGCATGCAGCAAACGTGTCGGATTTGTTGACTACAATTGAGATGAAAACATTTAAGAATTTCGAGAATTGATGACATCGAAAATTATATTATCAAATTTACCAGGTCTGAATTCATTCTTGCTATTTCATAGAGAGCATATTCGCAAACGCTGAAGTCAAATAATTTGACATGTTTCAAAAACCATATATTATGCTGAACCGTCCAAAGTTTATATTTAAATAACTATATGTAGTCCAGGCGCATAAATTCTATTGTTAATAGCAATATGACTGCTGTGACATTCTTCTTTTAAGAAGAAAACTTTTTTGTTTTCAAACGAAAGTTCTTGACACATAGTAAGTGTTTCCGACAGGGTAGCTTGTCTATTGATGTGTTCTAGCGATCTCCGTACAACAACATATATAAATATATACCTCATCTTATTTCTACTGTTAAATCATCATTTTGCCCATTTTGCGTTATACGAATTTTGTATAATTTGGACAAGAGTATGTGTGGAATAGATTAACCTAGGTTGTTCAGGTTGTACGTGTTCTTACATTTGACTGCACGAGCTATCGTTCGTGAATGAGAACATGCTGAATCATCATTCAAAATTGAAATCTGCTAAAAGTTCGATCCAACATTGTCGGTAACGCACTTGTACAAAATTGCAGGTTTAAATAAATATTGAATTTGTGATATTTTGAGATGTTTGTGGACCTTGACTAGTGTAATTTTTTTTACATTTTACCAATAGACCCGGTGTTCTCGTTTTGTGCCAAATTTAGTCCATACTTTCAGCAATTTGGCAGTTACACGCGCACCGTTTTCCACAAAACTTATGTTAAATTTATGTTAATTTTACCAAAAGTTATAGTGTCTTTCACTAAAACCCTTCAATAAATAAATATCTATAGATTAACGCATGCCCTCAAAACTGCACTAACTGGGCAACAGAACACTGGTTAGCTCTAAAGTTCCAGCTTCAGTCAAAGACTCGAAAAGTAAGCTTTTTCAATATTTTTGACTTACCGAAGCTGTCTCAAGATCTTAAAGAAAAACGAGCATGGTGTCAATTACTGAAACGTCCTTTGTTATTCATTACCGAAAATCAGTAATAAGATAAGCCCCAGCAACTAAGATTATATTTTCAGGAATTATTTCAGCTGTAAATTACGAATAATTAAACTAAATCAATGGCTTAAAAGCTGATTGTTGCTAAATTTTGTGAGCTAATAGCTGACAATATTCCTATAATTTTGACATTATTATATTCAATACAAGCTTTATAACTCAATCATTAGACGGTATGTGGAGGAATACGTGTGCTATTTGCAACAAGTATTAAAATAGTTACCACGGTAATAAATTTTTGCGGCTGCCGAAGATGGCCTTCGATCAAAAAGTAACCACAATGCAAATAATCATCATGTTCCAAATTCTGCTAAAATAACTTGATTTCACTGTTTTTGTAAGAATATAACTTAAACAGCCTCGATATTATGGAAACCTTAGAACCAAGAATATTGGCATAAATATACCCTGTTGTGTTTATGGGAATACTGGGCATCTTAATATGCTACCCATATAATTTCGTGGTTAATTACGCATTGTACTGTACGTTTTACTCGAGCGACGGGTAGTTGGGATTTCGTCACTTGCTGACACTTTGTATATGCATATATTACACAATAAACATTAAGAAAAACAAATTGGAATCGTTTCTTCGTATCATGCTTGGGTGTCACATGCGAAGAAATTTGGTGCTGACACATTACGACACAAGTTTATGCTTTTTTTTGCACATTTGACACGAGAAGTCCTGACACTGCTATATAGAATCTATGAGACTATAAATCGGCTCTATTTTTGGAATATATACATTCTTTTCAGGATAGCACCCATGGAAGGTAAGTATATAATAAGTCTTTATTTTACTGTAAAATATATATACAATGTAGTAGTTGCAAAAGATAGCAAAAAAATTTTTCAGCGGTCACAGTTACAAACTTGGTCTATTGAAGCACATTGCCTGCAGAGCGCATTCCAAATATAATTGTTCAGCTGTAAAATTGTTTATATATTTTTGGGCCGCACAACTTTTCCCATTTCAATTCTGTGTTTAGTAGAGTTTACATTAAAACATGAAAAATGGTTTCCAAAATGCAAATTTAGACGAACTCTGACCAAAACAGCTCAAAGCTACAAAAATGGATATCCATTTGATCCCGCGGGACCACAATAAAAATATTCTTCAATTTCGAAGGTATAAGTCAATTCCATCATGCCGTTAACAATTTATACACGGCAATATTGGAATTTAAACAACCTTATAATTTCATCTTAAAACATGGATTTTGCTTAAATTTATTGATTCGTAAAAAAGGATTTAATGTATTGAAATAAACATTGATTATATTGCTAAGTTTGGGAAATGCAATATAAATTTTTGTTAGTTGATTGAACTAAATATTAATCCGGTTAAATTATTGAAAATTAAATAAAAAATCCTCTTAGTTATTTGAGTGATTTCGTTATTAATTTGGTAATAAATTTTCGAAATAAGAAACTAAATTCTTACTTAAACTATCCGTACGTCGCTGTTGCGCGTATAGCCGAAGTTCTATCGCTTGCGTTTGCTTGAGTGTATCAAACATAGCACGATACACAAATTAATTTGGTCGCTAAAGGATTAATTAATTTTATTGAAGTTAAAATTTTATGTTACTAAAAATAATAATTATTTTTGAAATCAGAGACTAATCGGTGGTTTAATATTTGGGCAGGTTATAATGATTATGAACAGTGGATTTGGTACAAGATCAAATATAAACATATACCAAACTCCTACGTGCACTGTGAAAATTCAGTATAAAAATGACAGGTCATTTTCGTTCTCGATGTTAAAAGAACTAAATTAATACACTATTTTAAACAAAGAAATAAGGATTTGATGACACTTACTTTTATGCGGGGCACTGTCATTACTATTGGAAAGCAGTTTCGAAACTGCTACAATACTGTAAAAAGCCTCAGCGAAATACCACTAACCAATCTCAATTTATATGTGAACAGATACAAAAGCCACGATCAAAAATTCAGCAAGATTTTTGTCCAAAATGTTATGTTTTAAGTACTTTATTGTTTTAACTAAAGAATTCAAGTATTACAATACTCTTTAGTATAATAATAATATTTATACCGCACTCTTTTCGCACAAGGCGTAGCAAAAGCGCCAAAGAAATCATAAAAATAATAACGAGTATAATCATCAGTTTCTAGGAAATAAGAAAGTTTTCAACTTGGTCTTATGTTCGGCAGTGCTCAGGGGCAGCTGCTTGTATATAGCATCATGCTGTAGATGTTTCAGAAGAAATACGGTATAAATCAATGAAAATATAACCAAGTTATAAACCTTAGAACTACAATAGAGACAATCTATTTTAGTCTAAAAATTGACGTTGTTTGACCCCTTTGACTTGTGAGAAAACGAATAATTGCTGATTATTGGACACATGTAATAAAAAGATTAAAAGAGAGAACCGCAAGACAACTTTATTGAGTTATTATATTTTAAATTTTCTGTCATTTGGTTTTGCTAGTATTTGCAGAGAAATTGCCGTTTGCAGTTCTAAATACCATCTCACAAAGCAGTAATGAATTTTGATATATCGCATAAAAATAGATAATGCCTTCAAGCTGTTTGCAGAGACTTTAAAGATATTCTATCAAATAAATGGTTATTTATTTCAGAAAGTCATACGTGTCCGTATACTACGACTCTTTGCGAATGACAAGGTTGGTTGAGACAAAAACTTATGATGTAAGTCAACACAACGTTTATTAGTTTTGATGTAATGCTCTGGATATATAATTTCTAAATTGAAAACAAGTTACATGTTACGATTTAGTAGCGGGTGCATCATATAGAATAAATTATGCGCTGTCACAAGTTGCGTACCTGACGGCATCAAAAAGTAAACTTATACGGCGATAACGTTGTAAAGGAAGCCAGCATGCGGGTGATCTATATTCAAAGTCTTCACCACACCATTCATTTTTTCTGATCATGTCAAGTAAACCACACACAAATATTTTTTAAGTTAGTATGACAGATACCATAAACAGGTCGCTACGATGTTCCAACACTACACGCATTGTAACAATTGCAAAATTGTTATAGTGTCTGGAACACCATTTATAAAAACAAATTTAGTACAATTAACGTCAGCGTCCGCATTCTAAGATGAGTGTAGTCATGCCCGCAGGTAATTTTTGGCCTACCTACGAGTAAATTAGTTGTCCTACTGTCACTTGCTATTATCCCTAATCACTGCTTATAGAATTCTAGAAACGAGATAGGTTACCCACAGGAAAATTTCTTTACCTGCGAGTAATCTAAAATTACCTGCGAGTAATTTAAAACAACTTGCGGTAATTTTGTCCTACCTGCAGGTAATTTTTTTATCTGCGAGTAAATTTTAGTCTACCTGCAGGTATTTTTTAGCTGTGGGTAATATTTATTTACCTGCGAGTAATATTTTTAACTGTGGGTGGGGTTTTTACTCGCAGGTAGGAGTATTTTTGTAGTATTCTAAAATAAGAGTAGCGCTATATTTTTATCTTCTTTTAAGAGTATAAGTAGGCATTTAGCCTACCCTGCTATTTAGCGAGAGAGCTTAAATTCTTAAATTACTCCCACCGATTAGACCATACATGCCCAACGAGGAGTTCAGGAGGCTACCACTCACTGAGGTCTCGAATCCGCCAAGGAACCCTGATCTACCTTAACTGAGGGTACCGTTTAACCCTCCCCTGAGGATCCGGAGTCAGCTCACCAAACGCCCGCGGGATATTTTAGAAATTTTAGCGCAAATCTGCAATAATTGGATGTTCGGAGAGGTGGAGGTCGTCAACGTTTTTCTGCACCCCGGGGGGACCTTCCTATGGTGTCAACCACCCCTGCAGTGACGTCCCCCTCACCACCACGGATAGCCCTTGAAAACTGGAAGCGTCATCATGTATGGATTACACGGTTTTATATCTTTTTAAAGCTAGCTTTCTGAGCATTATTGTTATGTATTTAATATGTTATTTTTGCTTGTGGCCTTATATTGCTGGCTTCTCCAAATAGGGTAGAGGAAACTCGTGTATTTCGACCTCCGCAGGTTGCCCCAGTTCATGCCCCAAGTAAATTATGGCCTTCACCAGGCCTCTAGGTCCACAGAGGTACTTTCCTGAGCTACTAAAAATATTAAATTTTTTGTCTGAAGGGATAGAAAATATACGAATTTTTCTCAATTATGGCAAAAAAATCTCAAATTTTTTTTCTGGAGGGGAGGGAAGTAAAAATAACTAAAACTTAATAAGTACATCTGTAGGTTGCCAAGTTAGATATTTTTGACGTTTTCTGGCGGTTACAGCGCTTTATGTTCAACCACTTCGACTGGACGACCCTCAGAGAAGCCGGGGAATCGCCCCAGTGATTTTCGGCTCCCCAGTTAAGAACTGGGGGACCCCCAGCTCATGTTGTCCAGGTATAACTTTGGTATTGTTAAAATCGACACCACTGGGACAAAGCTATTTTCCTATTTAAGAGTCAGCCAGTTGTAATAGAGAACGATACAGTAGAACAGCCATAAAAATTGTGCGTTTCTTTAAAAGCGCTCCTTGCCCAAAAATATTTTGTTGCATATGATGGAAAAATTTTACGGCTTTTCCAAACCTGATAATAGTTGCACCTTTCGTAAGACCCTACTTCAAATATGTAATGAATTGGTGAAATATTTTGCTATAGCATGAGTCCTACCATTATCAAGGAACACACGACTACCGGCATTTGATTTGATTTTTGGATGAAAAAATAGTTTTGACATTTCTTATGCGGTATTTGGTAAATCTGTTTTAATCATATGGACACTGTAGCTATCTTTCATGATTAAGTAATATGCAGAAAGTGTCCTCTAACTACTGCAGATACAATCACAGTTGACAACTCAGCTCGTGGCGGTTTTATAATATGAATTGAATTTAACCCTTGAGCTAAATTTGCTTCGAAACGACTATACAGGATCCAACTTGAAAAAATTCAACAATAACTGTTGATGAAGCCTTCTGGTATGACATGGTAGCAGGAAAGCGCGGATCCAGGCATTGTTTTGTTAGAGTTCCGATGTCATGGAAAGAGTCCGGTGCTATATTGAAAAAAATTTGTAGCCCGGTCTCGGAAGGTCCATCTTTCAAAGTATTGCCATTTCAAAAATTTTTTAACACAAATCTTGTGAAAGGAAATGCTGCCGTGAAAAATAAAGAATGACGACAAAAGATAGAAAAAATATTGCTAAGCAATATACAGTTCATAACTCAAACGAAATGTAGATGTCAGTAGTAGCTTCGGCACGATTTTACCGCAAAAGTTGAACTGGCGCTGACGCAACAATTTTTAGGGCAACTTGCAAAAAATTTGGCAAAAATGTTTAAGGGAATGAAGCAGCGATACTCGGATTCATCAAGAGCGCCAAATGGTCTTCTTTCACAACAACTTACCCGTATTTCTTCATGTTCCAGCATGCAGTTAGTCTTCCAAATTAATAATACAATAGGAATGCAACTGTTAGGGCGCCGGTGCTCACCCCTTTCATATCCCCGCCCACGGCCTATTATTTCGCAGCAACGCAGTAATGTGGTGGGATACACGACTAGTGTAAAATTTCCAAAATTACTTCAATTTTACATGCCACCTCACCACCTATTCAATTATTTTAACGGAAGTGTTTAACGTATGCACGGCAATTTATAGCCGATTAATAGCCACATTTGTGCATGTTCCTGTTCCGAAATAAGCCATTATTGCTGCCACTTCATTGAGAGAACGACATCCGAATAAATATTTGGGGAGAAGGGACAGCGATACTCGGCCTCCCCTAAGAATTTTTGAGGGGACGGGCTTCGCAGTCCGCAGGTGGCGGTGCTTCTGGCTGTGACTCTGTTGTAACAGCAAATTGTACGAATTGTGAAACTGAGCGTGCATAAGCAGTACAGTTGTACTGCAAATGTCAAAACAAACTGTATGAAAACGTAGTTACGAAGAAGGAAAAAACTACATAGGTATATTCGTGTTCGACGACCCATAATATCTCTAAATGCCAAATATTAGCTATTCCTTTGGTTGGAGGAGTTATATTGCATTAGTGTACTTCCACTATGCAAAGCTACATGCGGCTGGCACAAAATTACTCGCAGGTAAGACAAATTTACCTGCAAGTAGGCAAAAATTCCCTGCAGATAAAAATAATTACCCACAGGTAGTACAAAATTACTCGCAGGTAAAAATTATTAGCTGCAGGTAGGGCAACATCACCCGCAGGTAAAAAAAAATTATTCGCAGTAAAGTACCAACTGTTAAATAAAACTCGCGGGCAAAATAAGCCTACCTGGAGTAAATATTTTATTCGCGAGTAAAAAATCACTCTCGGATAATTTTTTTACTCTTATCCATACACCAAATTAAGAATGCGAGGTTGAGGGTAAGGGTAAGGATAACACAAAAGTTGCTCGCAGGTAAAAAGTACCTGAAGGTAATTTTAAAAATACTGTACAGTGTAGCAGACACCATACAATATTGTCACAACTTTTATGGTATATTAATCTAGACCATACAATTGCCGGTGCCATGCTAGCTAAATGTATATGGCGTCTCAAGCGCTACGCTGTCGAAGACATCGTAAAATTAATAAAAAAAGTGACACCCGGCCTGAGTAAGGTATCACTGCCCAGTTCTTTATAACGTAAACGCAGCATTAATAAAACTCAGTAAAAATTCTGCCGAATGTGCCTAAATCCACGTGTTACCTACGCGTTCAAGGCCATATCACACAGTACCCCATTGTTTTTCTACTGCGAGTTCTGAGTTCTCACAACACAGATCCTACAAGCTTCAGCGATCAAACTGAGTCTGACTAGAGTCGGAACTTCTGCTTCGGCCTACACGATCAAACGAATATAATAGCCGAACCGAACTACACTGCAATAAAACAATGATTTCACTAAAAAACTAATACATAAAACTGATGCTTGAATAAATGTTCAAAATGTATATATTTGTGCATTAAAGTCCATATTTGTAGAAATCAGCACTCATCAGCGATACTGGAGGAATTTTTGGAATCACCGTTGGAATATCAGTGATATCTTTGGTAGAATTGTGCTTCATATTAGCCGACATAGTCATGCGATTGTTTGCGCAGTATGTGTTGGCATAAAATAAAGGGAAACGACAAAGAAGCGAACTTGCAAAAACATATATTCAAATATCAACTTGGAGTTATTTTAATTGTTGGTATTCAATATCGTTGCATAAACTGCAATATTTTTTGTCATAATTTGAGGCATTTTATGTCAGCCTACTTGGCAAACATAAATATATTTGAAGATAAATAATTGTATTGTTATAATTTTCTCATCATACTCCCTCAGGCCAACTGTTCGAAGTTTATATTAACAAAAATAATCTACCAGTTTAGCGTTGCACAACGAAAATATGTATTTTACACAGCCGGAAATTTGTATCGACTATCTTTTAACTAATGAGTGATTTGAACAGTCTAGAACATACTTTTGCCACGGAGCCAGATTGACCCTAGGTCGTTTGGGTCAGAGCCTCGTACAATAGCCACTACACTATTTAAGATCTGTTGCTCGATTCCTTAAAAGAAGCTTGTAAAGCGAGCGAACAACAACGTGCGCGTAAATGTATGTTACACGACAAACTCCGTTAGCACATCGTTTCGCACTGTACGTTGAGACAAATGTGTCAATTATACCTCATTTGGGCTAAACCTTCACCAGTAGAAATTTGGAGACTACACAAAACTTATTATCTTTAATATAGGGTAGGTAGTATTGCTCATTTATGTACAGTTGTGGAGCGGATGATGCAATGAGTTGTATTACAGTTAAAAGTTGTCCAAAAACATCAAAACTAGGTTATTAATATAGTTTCACGCAAATCTATCAGCGTTCGAAAAAACACACCTCGTAAAATGGGTACTAGAACTTGTGGAAATAGTGTTTTGACGCATGTCTCGCCAAACTTGTCCGCATCTTGTAGGCAAGGACAATTATAGGTCTCTGGCCAAAATGGAAGAAATTATTAAAAATCCCAAAATACCTACCCTAAATTGTATTGATGCTTAATCATATACCCACATCGCTGTAATGTTTTCGAAAAAGTCCTGAAATTAAAAAATAGTAAAATTGTTGTCATCGCATTTTTGATGTATACTTGGTCCAACACATTTGGCATTTCGCAGAGGATTTCGTCATACATAGTTATATTCACTTTTAGTAGTAGAGGTTGTGTTCGAGAATTTTTATATTCACTATTGACTATTTATATTATCATTGCCCTATCTTACTCAGTGTTAGCCTGCTGGTTTTAAGGAACCTGGCTAAGCAACTGCTAAATTTTGTCGTTTGAGTCAAGGTTTTGGAATACAGGCGCTGTCCGATTGTGTCTATATATGCTCATGTCTGAAAATATACAAAATCCACAATTTATCCACATAATCTGTGAGTCGCCAATTTGAACGGGTCGTCGTAAAAAAGGCCACGCTTTAACTAAGCGACTTTATCCGCAGGATCGCTAATACAAAGCACATTATTGCATTTACCTTCAATTTTCGACCCGTTAAACCAAAAAATGTGGTTTTATGTTTGCCTGAGCCCATTTGGCACCAACTTTTAACCTAGTTGTTATGTAGCCAGCTAACACAATAGCATTGTCCACTGATGTCTAATTTGACAGTGAGCTGCGCAAATTTTATCGTAAACGAGTCTCTCTAAATTGTTGTGTCACTCCGTCTCCGTTTTCAAAATACTCTAAATCATTCAAATATGTAAACAAATTACGGTCTTTATACGTCTTATTACATTATTTTCTTGTATTTATTGCTATTTCATTATGACAGTGTTACTTGCCGTGCCGTAGATAATTAGGGTTAATAAAATGTTGAAGAATTCATATCGCTTTCGCAGTTTTGACTGGTTTCATAGTATGTTAGACAAGGAACGGAACAGCTCAGCAATATTTTACTTGAGTGACGGGTCTTTAGCTATGGCTCGATTATTCTGGATTTTGTGTGGCACCAAATATCTTGATCATAAATTTCCTTATTTTAACCAAACAAAATGAAAAACATTAGGTTTGGCAGCGCTATGAATCCCAATTAAACGTTTTATGAATGCGACATTCCGACTCCTTGATTACCCACAAGTAAAGCACGTGTATCTATTGTGGAAGACCTACGATGGAGTTGGCAAAGAAACTGCCGTTTCAGATAGTCGATGTGATTTCGAACTTAGGGAAGTTATTGTTCTGCCACATCCACGCCCAGCCGTCCTTCGCTTTGGCGTACCATGTCCAGTTCATAAAGCTACTGCAATACTTGCACTGCATCGAGTTTGCCCGCAGGCGCTTCTGTTGCATCCAGCGAATCGATCAGTGGCTGCACTTCCTTGTGAAACATCTTGAATGATGAACTGGAGAAGAGTCGCTCCTTTTATAGAAGGAAACAGCTATATAATTGTGTCGCGAGAACTGACTTGTAAATACTTAACTAACTACTGTGATAATTCTTACGTTAGTAAGCGAAGTATTGTGTGAGTTTTATGTGAATTTATCTACTGTGAGAATTATTTTACTATAATAATAAGTAGTAATAATAAACAGTCCAAGGCATTACCTGGAATAACAGTGCCCAAAAAACCAAGAAAAAACCTCTTGGACAAATACCCGCAAAATATACTCTCATGGAGTATTTCCATCCTAATGTAGGCTGGTGGGGCGAGATTGTCCATGAAATCCCTGCTGTTTAATGCTACGTTCAAGTTATAATGTTCGCAACGTTTGGAACCCATGTACACCACACAGTGTCAAGCACACTGTTCATAACAGGGTGTCGTAGACACCCCTATGTTTTGAATAAATTTTTTTCAAAGGTAGCTAGTTACGCGTGTTACTACTTCTTCTCGACAGTGTCAGGCACACCGTGTTTTCTGGTAGTTTTATTGACAGCGTTAAGAATTATTTGAGCAATGTTCATATGAGCTATATACAAATATCGTAAATTTCGAAAAAATACACAGAACAGTTGACTAATTAACCGCATTAGCTACATACGGTGTCCGTTATAGTTAATTGGCGCCAAATTGATAGCAGAGGGTGTGTACGACGCTGTCAAGAAAAAATGTGGTAGCTAGGTGTGTGTGGTACACCCTCGGCAATTGAGTTACAGCATGGTGTTACCCTGACTGTCTATACGGTAGGGTTGCGACTACAGGGGGACATTATAACGAGAACGCCTCATAAATTTGAATGTCCCGCCTTTGAACACTTCCTAAAATGTTAATCTCCCACTCTGAATAGCAGTCAAAATTGGAATTTTCCGTGCTGGACAGCAGTCAAAATTTGAATTTATATTCCAAAATTTGAATTTCCTGCGTTGGAAATTTGCCAACATTTAAATTTACCCAGTTGAATTTGAATTTTAAGGCATGTTCACACGCTCAAACTTTTTGCTCAAATTTTGAGCTCAAAATTTGATCAAAATTTGGCGGTAATTTTTTACGAAAAATTGCGATATTTCAAAATTTGAGAACAAAATTTGAGCTCAAACTTTTTCATGTAATGAATATTGTCGGTGATTGGTTACATGAATATCCTTGAAAAGTTTGAACAGTGTTCACACATTCGAAGTTATCAAAAATGCAAAAAAGATGCTTTCAAACTTTGATCAAAATTTGAGCTCAAATTTTGTTCAAAATTTGAGCAAAAAGTTTGAGCGTGTGAACACGCCTTTACGCAATGCACAATAGGGAAATCATGGGTTCAACAGTAATTGAAGGCGTTAATGGAGACACACTTAAAGGCTTGAGAGAATTTGTCGTTGAAGTTCCAGCTTATAAGTACGGCCCCACTTCATTCGTGTCGAAATCGTCCTGGCGTTTACTCACTATCCCCTTCGAGCACTTGGTCTTGAATTAGGTTGATAAAGTTAAATCGTTTTGAAACAACTAGAAACATCAGTTATGCATTTTGAACCCTTTAGGTTTTCTAAAATTGACACATTTGTCAGCACGTACATTGCAAAGCAATGCATTAATCGAGTTTGTAGTGCAGCTTGCATTTGAGCTTGTATTGATGTTCGTGTGATTCGTGACGTTCCATAAGAAACCGAGTAACAACCGCCAGATAGCGTAGTGACTAGCGTACAAGGATCGCACCTAAACGATCTACGTTCAGTACGCCGCTGCGGTAAATGTCCATTCAAGGTTGTGCCAATATGCACAGTTTAAGAACGAAATGGTTAAGTTTTATGTTATATTTTGTCCGCTTAAGGCCAGTGCAACGCGATTACGTGGGATTCTATAATACATCACTGACGTGCTACACAATCCAGCTTATTCAGTTTAAAGCCATCACGTTTATGCTTATCTTTCTTCACAATCCTATAAAACAGTAGCATTAAACTCCACATACCTCACACATATTAAAAACCAAAAAGAAAAAGACAAAAACGTGCAACATAACAATAAGAACCGCTGTGTTGACCCTAAGTATAGCATCAATTGATTGCTCCTCTGCTGTGGCGTAACTGCTGAGTAAACTTAACAACTGTTACAACAATCGTTATGATTTTTTCGGGGGGTCAAACTAACTAGAAAGACGCGTTTGTTAGGAGATAAAAGTTGATAAAGCTCGATCATACATGTACTGTAAAGATACGCCAATATGAACTATTGTATAATACGAATCATTTTGTCTTTAAGCAAAGGTTATTGACAAAACTTATCGCCGAAATGTATTGCTTTGAATTAGAATATCTCAGTATAGTAACTCAGTTTAGACATGTACGGTGCTTGAAAACACTTAGATATAAGGCTAAGAATCTCGCAATTATGCAGCTTTCACAGAAAAATGCGAGCAAAACCGGGCAGTTTTGTCTCTTACGGCCGTCTGTACGAGACAAAAATCTCTTAAGGGTGGCTGTATAATATTTTAGTTTCATACAGATAGCGATACATAAAGAGACTTTTGTCTTTAACAGCAATACATTACAAACTAAAATCTGTTATAGCTGTCCACAAGATGTTTTTATCTCGTATGGCCAGTCGTTAAAGACTTTCATCTTTTGTGGCCGGCTCTAAAATACAAAAATCTCTTACAGACTACTGTAGGTGACTAAAATATCTTACAGTTGTCTGTAAGAAATTAAAATATAACAAGACTGTAAGAGACAAAAGTGCCTTATAGCTATCTGTCTGAAACTAAAATATTATACAGCCAGTCTTAAGAGATGTTTGTAATCCGCCTTTGAGCCGTAAGAGACAAAACTGTTTGCTATTTGCACGCATTTTTCTGTTAAAGCTGCATTAGTTATTCTGCTTGTAATTACTAGGAAATCTGGTTTTGTCGCTTTTGTTTTGGCTATTATAAACAATCAGGTGTAATTGAATAACACAAATGCTGAACAATTGATAGATGCGGTACTGAGACCGATGAGTATAGCACCATTATTTTTTAGCCCATGTCAACTTTAGGACCCGAAGTATAATGCATGCCATGTCGTTTTCGACATGCTAAGCCTAAGCCTTAGTCTTAGACTAAGCTAAGGTCCTTATATGAGACATACACTAAGCCTAAGCTTAAGTCGGGGGTTGCCGCCCCCGGAACCCCTGCTCTAAGCTGTTCTTTTTTCGAACGTTATAAAGCCCAGCCCCTAAAGTTGACATGGGCTGTTTTTAATATATATTTTAGCCAGATAAAACTGGCATAATGGGAGATTCTGGTCCAGGAAATATTTTCGAGCAATATTTTGTGGTCATATATGAAATCCCGGGATGAAATCAACGGTACATTCCTCTCACAGGACCGTCAGAAAAACAATAAAAAACGTAGTCAAATAGAGTCAACCATACTAAAGTTAATTAATCATCTTAATATACACGAATCTTTTACAAAGGTTGTACTTTTGAAGGGCGTAATCTGTCCCGTACTCTGGGCAATGCTCTAATAGCTCAAGCCACCTGTATTGTGAAATTTTTTGATTAAATTACTTGAGCGCTTAGCATGTCAAAGACAGAAACAACAAAATTCAATTTGATTTTGGTTTAAAATTAGGAGTTGGTCAACCTTTGCTCGTAGAAAAAGATACATACAACTAAATGTTTTAATAATATATGCCGACCGTAAATTGTAATATATGGTAAAAAATTAGGAATATCCGGCATACTTTAATGAGCTGTAGTCGCCATAGTAACAACAATAACCGTGAAACCGAATGATACATCTTTAACCGAAACATTTACAACTATTGGTTTCTAATTTAAGACGATTTAAAGCGTACATAGAGCATTATGCCCCGGGGCTCCGACCTCGCATCGGGGCTGTGCCGATTACTCTTCGATCCAGGGAGGTGGCCTGATCTCTCTGAGGCTCCGCACCCAACCGCCATGAAATAACTGAATCATCGCGCCTTCGCGCGCAGAACACTTTGATACACATAGGCAAAATCGGGGGAAATGGGAAAAAATAGAAGAAAATTGGCAAAAATATTGAGGAAAATGGCAACAATCTTGGGAAGAGGGGCAAAAATCGAGGAAAACTTTTGATCAATTTTTGGTCCCCAATATTTTTAAAAATATATCCTGCCTTGACGACCCAGGATGATTTTGTAAGTTATGATCAAGGTCAACACGGATCTGTCTGAAAGACTGAAGAAATCAAGCCAATGAGCCTGTAATTCTCCGCCAAACATTACTCTCCTACATTTCTAAATCGGAATTGAATTGACTTCTTTCCATTCATCAAGAATGCATATGAGCCTAGACACAAAGGAACTGTTGAATATATAGTAACGCCAAAAATAGTACTATAACATCGCAACTCTTCTTAAACATCAAGCTCGGAACTGAGTCGCAGCCTGGTCCTACCTAAGGTTTGAGGTTGCTTACCCTCTATTGTATTTTGAGTAAACACAATATCATCCAATGTCACATCAGTTATCGGTGCACTGATCTAAACGTTGATAAAGTGTTCCAATGTGAAAATGTTTGCAAAATAGCTGTTGAACCAGTCAGTTATACGTTGATTGTATTTGTGACGATATTAATAGCATATAGATTTGAATTCGTATGTACAGTAGAGTGATTTTTTATTTTATATTTGACGTAATTTTTTCCGTTTTTTGTAAATCTGAGCTATTAAATGTTATTGAAGCGTGATTTTTAGGCTCACGAAAGATATAAAACCGCACAGTTTTCTGGTAAAGTTGTTGTGTAATAGTTTGCTTCACTTCATTGTTGTGCTTTAATAAAATAGAACTCGGGTACTTATTTTGTATTGTTTTATGGGGCAGTGGCGTTTTATATCCGTACATCACTGTTGCTCACATAGTACCAGTTGTTAAACGGCTTGTACTATCTGTATTGTGGAACTCTAGCACGACCAGACGATCATGTTTGTCCAAACGCATTCTAAAACACCGTTCCTTACCCCACAACGCCGTCGTTACACCATTGCGACGCATGGGACATTTAACATGCTGAATCAAACCCCGTTAACCCGTAAAATCTATCTTTTCTGACGCTCCAAACACAACAGGAAAATGTTGTGATGTGCAAAATTGCAAAAATATTATGGGAGGATTGGGAAAAACTCTGACGTAACTTTAAGGAGGGTGAAAATTCCCGTTACCCCTGCTTACCACCTTCCGCGCACTTTCCCTCGCTGGGCTATTAAACAAACTGACCTTCGACACCTATGACATATGTCTAAATTCCGCTGTATCAATGGTGGATATATGGTAAGAGTAAGTAGAGCGTCTACTTTGGCAATGATGAGTCAAGTAGTAAAATTTTGAAATTGTATAAACTCATATTTTTTCTTTATTTCGCTAAATGTTTGCGCGCAAGTTTTGCCAATTTTCGCCAATTTCGATAAAATTTTTTGTCAAATTAAAGATTTTGTCTTCTAAAATAATCAAATGCCACTCGGCTACAATAATATTCCTACTTAATGTTAGTTCCCTTTATTTTTTAAATCCAAATTAATCTTCTTCAGCTAAAATTCCGTAAAGGCATACTTTAAATTTCTATATTTCTTCATTTTTACAATTCTTAACTTTGAAATTTTGTTTTCTCAACTTTTGATTTTTAAGATTTGAAAACTTTATATTCATAATATCGCTTTTATAATAAGAAATTAATAAATTATTATTAATTATGGCAACTTAACCCTGACATGCAATACATTATATCGTTAGAAAAAACACAGCGCAGAGCTAGGGGTTCGGCGACTTAGGTTTCGTGTATATCTCATACCTTAGGCTTACTATACCGAGACAGCCCGGCTTAGCTAGAGGGTACTAGGGTACCCTACACTGACTTTGGTTGTTCTCGTAAGCTGCGGCTTCCTTCCATATTTGCTGTATATGCGACTTTCAAGCTTGCTTTCACATTTGCTGTATATGCGGTTTTTAAATAATGCGGCGTTAGCGTTTTACTGTCCCCAATGTTTGGTACTTTTAATCCCGTGTAACAGCCACTCTACTGTACAGACAGCGACTGCCATAACCATAGCTTATAACAAAATCTTAGGGTGTCCGACACACCCCTAGGTACTGAGTTTTCCTTGTAGAATATCACAACTACAATAATTTCCCGAGCTGACGGTGCGGTCAATAGCACAAACATAAGTCTGGCATTTAAGCACAAGCATTAAGCAAGCGATGGTTTTGCTGTAACACAATATAAGTCAACATTATTGCAGCAGCAATATTCTTAGTGTGTGATATTGACCACACCAAGTTATATAATAACATAATGTCATGGCAATGGTATTTTAGTACAATATTGTTGCAATAGCTAGCGGTATGCAGCTCGTGCACGCACTTCTGTGTGAACCATGGATAACGTGAAATGAAATTTTAAGTAACAGCGAAATAATCATAAGTCCTGGTACACTTTA